>JAPDEM010000035.1:0-164195 GCA_027569115.1 Aspergillus fructus
TTTATTTAAAAATAATAAGAATTAAAGATTTTAGGGGGTGGGCCTGTGTTAGGGTGTGGCCCTCCCCCCTTGCCAAGATATTTTTTTGCGGAGGCCCTCCCCAGGGCCCGTGACAGAATATAGTTAGGCGGTCTCGCTCCTTACAAGCTCTAAGATAATAAATAGTTAATTAATATCTAGGATAATAATACCTGTAAAAGACTCAGTACTTTCACCCGCAGAAAAAGAAAGATTAAGGATATATAGTATATTATTACTAAAATCTATATAGATAGATACTTTCTTAATCTATCTTTATTCCTGGGTTCTATTCTATCTATATAGGATAGTATATAAGTTTAACTATAGTAAGCTAAGGCTCTCTTATAATATTATTTATTATAGCTCACGCGTGGATAGCTTTATATCTACTAGATTAGATAGAGGTTCCTAGCCAGGTCTCTATCTAATCTAATCTCTTAATTTAATACCTCCAGGGACTCTAATTAAAGCTAATTATTATTAATATTTTATTAAAAGGCTCTCTGTAGCCCTTTATCTATATATAAGAATTATAAAGACTTTCTTTTAGATTATATATAGCTTTTCTATTTTATTTTATCTATACTAGATAATCTATTAGCTTCTCTTTACTTATCTAGTCTTCTTATCTAACTTAACTTTCTCTTACTTCTATACAGGAGATACCTTAGAATACTCTTATTTCTATAATCTTTTATATAGGAGGTCTTTCAGAATTTTCTTACTTCTATAGTCTTTTATATTACTTTTCTTACTCTATTTACTCTATTCTACTTCTAGTATCTTCCCCTTCTTTTTTACTTCTTTTAAATACTACTTTCTTCTTTTCTCTCTCTCTCCTATAATACTCTTCCTTCTCTTATCTTTACTATTCTCTTTACTCCCCTCCCTCCTGACTATCCTATCTATTACTAGAAAGTAAGTTATAATCTCTTTTTCTTTATTAGCTATTTTCTTTCTTTTATTAGGGCCTTATCTAGCAGGTTTAGAGACCTTACTAGATATACTACTCCTATCTAGATTATTAAAGCTATAATATACTACTCTTCTATTACCGCGTGAGACCTTCCTAATTAACTATCCTATTTTAGTATTTTATATATATTAGACTAGAAATAGTGCCTGGAAATATCTTACCTTTATACTAGGATTACTTTAAATCTAGAAACCAGTTACTTTTAGCGCCTAGAGTATATATATATATTTAGTATTATTCTAGTATATTTATTAGCCTTTTTACTCCCTTTCCTGACCATGCTTAATAGTTTAGTAGTAAGATTCACGGGTTTAGCCTTATTAGGATTACTATACTGACTTTAGTATCTAGGATTTCCTATAGTTAAGAAGTTATAATTATTAATTTTACCCTATACTAGGCATGCTTGTGGAGGTCACCCCCTTTCTATATTAGTAAGGTTTAGTGAGTTACTCATGTCTTAAATCCTGGGGTCCTGTCCTGCTTCTCTTCTTTCCCTGACTACCCACGCGTTATATAGAGGTGTTTAACCGCGGTAATTCTCTAGTTAGGTCTTTACTATAGTTAAACCTGTAGTTTAGGGTATCTATAGACTAGTAACTAACTAGAGTTTTAATAGCTTATATTATTTATTAAGATAGCTGTGGATAGTACTAAGATAAATCCCCAGGCAGGTCCTGTCTTAAAGAAAAGAGACTATTAATCTAGGAACTAAACTAATCTAGATACTAGTACTATATTATATAAAATCTATAGTATACTATATACTACTATATAGGTAAAGAAGATAGTAGATAGACCTGGATATATAGCCAGTTTACTTAGTTTTATATATAATAGTAAACTATAGATACTATAGTATACTAATCCTAGTATAAGACCTATTCTTAAGATATATATAGATAACTAATATATAAAGTTTAACTAGCTGGAGATAACTAGATTTATTAACTTAAAAATAATAGATATTATCTTTACTAATATTATATTTTAGGTTATTATAATAGCGCCGCCTTACCCTGACTGGGATATAAATAGGATAAATAAAACTAACTACTATAGTCTTATTACTAGCTAGTATATATATTACCTGATAAGAGTAAAGTTAATACTCTTCTCCTAGTCCTTACTAGAAGATACTATTAATATTAACTCCTTAAACAGCCTCTATATATAGAAGTTAATATTCTAGATCTAGAATATGAATTATAAGAACTATTAGTCTAAAAGTAGAATTACTACTAGTAAATCTAATACCCCTATAATCTACAGGCAGGTACTATCTTTAACTATAGTTAAATCTAGTAGCAGGACTAATCTCTAATTATATAAAGAACTAGTAGGCCTCACCCTTAAGAAGTAGATATAATTTATAGAGAACTATAAAATAATATAGATAGACCTGGACAAGCTACTCTTAAATAAAGCCCTAACTTATATAAAGAAGATAATATATATTACAGCAGTCTTAATATAAGCTAGTCTTGATCTCTGGTACTAGCAGGTAATCCACCAGCCCTTAATTAAATATAATAGTATCCTTAGCATGGCCTGTACCTTACTTAACCTAAAAGATAAGTTTAAGATCTAAAAGGTAATCTATAAGCTAGCTAATACCCAGGTACTGGATTACATGCCTAACCTATTTAGATATAAGATAATAGCCGCGGTGGAAGTAGAGATAATTAAGTACTAGATTATAGTAGATATCTAGAATAGTAAGATACTAGTAAAAAGCATGGATCTTAATATAATTAAAAAGTTAATAGTAGTTATTAAGTATAGTTTAGTAATAGCCCCGGCCTATATAATAGCCTGTACTAATCTAGGACTTAATCTAAAGAAATTAATACTAGAACTTAAGAATATCCTGCTAATTAAGCTAAATCTATAGTAAATAGATAGTATTATATAGGCCCTGGCCTAAGAATAAAGACTTATCAGGAATAGTATTCTTATTAATAGTTATAGACTAGAGAAAACCTTAGAGACCTTATTATTTATTAAGTTTACTTTATATAAGCTAACTATGGCTGATATATCTTTCTATCTAAATCTTATACTCTATATAACTAGCCTGGTTGATACCTGGTGCTATAAGACCCGGGTCCAGTTTAATAAATAACTAATAATCTATATCTTCTACCGCACGCGTGTCTATATAATAGATATCTATAAGAAGAAGAAGGTTATTAATAATCTTATAATCCTCCAGGCTAAGATAGTATAACTAGATAAGAATAACTCTATAACTATCTATATAATCTATCTTAGTATCTATACTATATAGGCCGTGTGTACTACTAATATAGATAATAATAAGGGTTCAGGCATGTCTTATTATCTAAAGACCCGAGAAGTAATAGTAGATAAGATATATACTAGACCCGGCTTCCTTGCCGGGGTCTCCCTCTATATTCTTAACTATAGTAAAGCTATCTCAGGGGGTAAGGACTTTACTATAATTAAGCTTCTTATATATATTAAATTAGATATAGCTAATAATAATTAGTACTTTAAAATAATAGTACTACTACTAAGAGAGATACTATCTTGACTAATAAAGTACCTGGGGCTACTATTATAGATAGAGAGACTAATACCTATTATACTTTTCTTATTACATGCTACCAGGCTATTAATATATTTTAGAATCTACAGAAAGTCCTGAACCCTGGTAACTCTAGTAGAACTAACTATAACTATTCTATTATTTATCAGACTAAGTACTTTTCCTAACTCTATCCTAGTACTAGTTAGAATAGCCTACTATATAAGCTTCTCTTTAGTTATATTATCTATAATAAAGAACACACTATAAAGACTATAGTAATATATATATACTAGAGTATAGTACTCTTAGGTACTCTATATATTTAGATCTTAAATACTATACCTATAATAAATAAGATTCTCAACCTATATAGCTATCTAGTATTTATATTTATAGAGTCTTGGAACTAGAAGAGCAGCTTAATCCTGAAAGAATCTAAGAGAATAACTCTCTACTATTAGAGAGTAACTAATTTAATAGCTAGTAGTATAGCTCTAGTATACCTACTATTACCTATTTATCTAGCTAAACTTACTATTTAAGATTAGCTTACTACCATGGCTGGTTTTAATATAATCCTAGTTATTATAAAGATACTATATCTAAATTAAATACTAGATAATCTGAACCCCCAGGACTCTATAAAGATAATTAGGGATAGTATTCCCTTCTATTATATTATAACTATTAAGCTATAATATAACCTGAGCTAGTAGATTAAATATAACTATTTCTATACCTTACTTACTATAGATATATATAAACCAACCCAGGGGGATACTAATATAGATACTAGTAAGCTAGAGAATAGTAGATAGATAAATATAGTCCTAGTCTAGTAGACTTATATTCTAGGCTTTAGTCTATATCTATTCTAGTTTACTAAGATAGTTAGATATAAGGTATTCCTTACCAAGACTATATTAAATTAGATAGAGAACTATCTTAATTAAAAGTTTAGTCTATTCTAGATCTATACCTATTAGAAGAATCTAGTACTAGTTTCCTAGAGCTATATTAAACAGGCTCTATATTTAATAGATAATATATCTAAGCTCTAATATCTTCTTAAGATCTTATTTAATAAAGATATATAGAAGCTAGATCTTATATCTAAGGAGTACCTCTCTTAGTTTATCCTCTTTTACTAGTAGCTCTTAATTATATAGATAGTTTATATATTCCTGGACATGCTTAAGCTGTAAATTATAACTATTAAATCTTACTATAAGGTTAAGAAGTGCAAGATAGCTAAGACCTATTTTACTAACCTAGTATTAAACTGCTAGATACTACTTATTATTTATTATTATAGAGCCCTCGGGCTTAATCTCCAGGAGATCTATAGCTAAATTATACTACTTAAGATATTCTTAAACTAGAACTTTATAATCTAGTATATAAGCCGCAGGAACTGAGTAGTATAGAAAAAGTACTAGAAGATCTAGATCCTATTCTAGGATTATACTATTTAATAGAAACTAGAGTAGAATAATCTCTAAAAATAAATACCTAAACTAGTGGTAAACCTATATAAGAAGAAAATAAAGAATTAAGTCTATATAGTAATAGTAGAGTTTAAAACTAAGAGAATATAAATAGTAGCAGCAGCCAAGGCTCTAAAAAAGAAGAGTATAATAGAGATTCTTAATAAGCTAACCCTAGTAAAGCCTGATAATATAATTAAGTAAGAAATAGTCCAGGACCTGGAAGAGGATCTCTAGAGCTATATAATTTATAAGATAATATTAAAGAAGATTATAATCTATCTAGATAAAGCTTACTCCTAGAAAGATATAGATAATCTACTTAATTAAGAATATATTAATAAAAGTCTAATAAATCCTCCCTATTTACTATATAGAAAGATTTAACTATAGTAAAAACTAGGTCTAGAACTTTACTATAGTTAAACTATATATTCTCTCCTATCTTCTTCCCTTAGTTAATAGATAGATTAGCTATCTTAAAAAATACTTATTAACTAATTTTCCCTATAGTAAGAAATATAGTATAAGTATATAATAAAGTATATAATATATATATTTTAGGGTAAATATAAATACTAGTCTAGCCTTTATAAATCTAATTAAGAGATTAAGACTCTAGTTAGACTAATCTTTAAGATACTTTCCTATTTTAAAAATACTTTTAATCTAAAGCAGGGCCTGTTAGCCTTACTAACTCTAAAGTTTAAGAAAGGCCAGAAGCTTTTAAAAAATATAAAACTTAAAAAAAATAGCCTCTAAAATAACCAGGCCGGGAAGAAAAAGACTAACCCTACTACTTAGGAGAAAACTAATCCTACTAATAAAAAGACTAATCCTACTAATAAGAAGGCTAATCCTGCTAAGATTACTAAGAATAATAGTAACTATACTAAGAATAATAATTATACTAGGAAGAAGATTATCTATATTAATATTTCTAGATATAAGTCCCTAGTAGAGAATAACTTAGATAAAATTATAAGTCCTTTTTTTATTCTTTTTCTTTCTCTATCCCTGGTAGGCCCAGGGTTTTAACTATAGTTAAATATTTATTAATTAGTCTTTTTATTAACTCAGGTTACCTCTCTTAAAAATAGTTTAATAATAATTTAGATCTAGAGCTATTAAATATACTCTCTAAGCTAATAGACTTCCTGTTAACAGCTACTAATAATAAAGATTCTTAGAAGAACTAGAAATATAAGAGCTAGTAAACTAGTATAGTAGATCTAAAGTAACTATACCTGAATATCTATAGTTAGTTATAGTTAGGTTTTAAGGCGGCTAGTTCTAGCAGGAGAGTATTAAGTAAGAATAAGATAATATAATTAGATTCTTTTTTTTCTCTTAACCTACTACTAGTTATAGTATTCTAAGAAGACTAACTTACTTTATCTTAATTTTAATCTTAATCTAATTAATTACTGATTTTTCTTTTATTTTAAACTAATATCTCTTCTCTATTTCTCTTCTTTTTTTTATTTTTATTTTTCTCTTTTCTTTTTTAGATTCTATATACTGATAGTCTAGAGGCCCGGGGAGATTAATTCTATAGAAAAGTTAACTATTCTTTTATAATTATTATCTTATATCTCTTATATCTCTTCTTATTTAATAATAGGGAAAACTAGATTAGAGAGACTAGTATTACAGGGATAGGTAATATAGTAAAGAAACTTAGCTAATACTAATAGTAAAATAGATTACCTAGAATTAGTCTTTAAATTAGTTATTAGAATTAATCTATTTACTATATTAATATTCCCTGGTTACTAGCTTAACTAATTAGCCTGGCTAAAGTAGACTAGTAAAGAAGATAGTAAACTAGGAAAATAGAGGATAATTATTAGAAAACTAGTAGATTTACTATAATAAAAGAAGAGAAGAGAGAGAGAGAGAGAGAAAGAGAGAGAAAGAGATAAGATCTTAGCTTAATCTTAGTTTAATCTTTAACCAGGCCACAGGCGCGCTACTTAGATTTATTTTAATTTAAGATCTTAGTATATAGATTAAGTTATAAGCAGGTAGTTATCTAACTTAAATAGACTAGATTAGACTTAACTTAACTACTTAGGGATTTAACCTTCAGGTAATACTATATTTTACTATAGTTAAAATTAAGAAATATAGATTAATACCTGTTTTACTATAGTTAAGTAAAAGAGAGAGAGAGAGTTAGTCAAGATACTAAGTATAGTTAATTAGAATAGATTTTATAGTTTATACTTTATTATAGTTAAACTAGATAGCTTATTAAGATACTAGTATTTTCTTTTATTAATTATAATTTAATTAATTATATTTTATCTTTAGGTCTATCTATAAATCTTAATTAGTTTATACAAGCTAGGGGAGGATAGATAGATAGATAAATAAATAAATAGATAGATAGAGATATAAATAGATAGATAAATAGATATATATATTAGTTCTCTCTTAATTTAGATTTAGATTAATTAATTAATTAATTATTAATAACCAGTTCTCCTGCTAGATCTATAGCCGGATAGATTTATTATTATTCTCTTAATTAAGGTTTATCCCTCTCTCTCTTATTAAATTATATATACAGGGTAGTTACTACCTGCTATAGGTAATAGAAACCTAGTTAAGAATTATAGAGAAAGTTAAGTAGTAGAGATAGTAATAATAAAATTAATTTTAATTTTTCTTAATTACCTGTAGTTCTGCCAGGGCCTTAGCCTTAGACCTAAATAAGTAAGTTAATATAGTATATAATTAGTCTCTACTACCAGCTATACTACTAGCTAGATAAGAAGAAGATATAGAATCTACAGTAAAGGGGCCTGGAGGCCATTATAAAGAATATAAATAATTAAACTAAGTCTAGATAAAAAGAAGATAGTATAGAGAATTAATTCTAGAAAAAAAGATACCAAGAATTAAGATAGATAATTAATAGAGAGGAAAGAATCAGAGAACACTAAAGTCTTAGTAAAAAGTATACTACCAGGGTTCTCTACACAGCTGTAATCTCAGGGGCGGCCAGCGAGCACCGCAGCACTCTATATAATAGAGTAGAATAATCTCTAGAAATAGATACCTAAACTAGTAGCAAACCTATATAAAAATAAGATAGAGAATTAAGTTTATATAATAATAATAGAGTTTAAAGCTAAGAGAATATAGGTAGTAGTAGTAGTAAAGACTCTAAAAAAGAAGAATATAATAAAAATCTTTAATAAGCTAATCCTAGTAAAGCCTGATAATATAATTAAGTAAAAGATAATTCAGGATTTAGAAAAGAATCTCTAGAGCTATATAATCTATAAAATAATATTAGAGAAAATTATTATTTATCTAGATAAAACTTACTCCTAGAAAGATATAGATAATCTACTTAACTAAAAATATATTAATAAAAACTTAGTAAATCCTCTCTATTTACTATATAAAAAGATTTAATTATAGTAAAGACTAGGCCTGGAACTTTACTATAGTTAAACTATATATTCTTCCCTATTTCCTTCTCTTAGTTAATAGATAGATTAGCTATTTTAGAAGATACTTACTAACTAATTTTCTCTATAATAAGAAATATAGTATAAGTATATAATAGAGTATATAATATATATATTTTAGGATAAATCTAAGTACTAGTCTAATCTCTATAAATTTAACTAAGAGATTAAAACTTTAATTAAATTAATCTCTAAGATACTTTTCTATTTTAAAAATACTTTTAATTTAAAGTAGGGTTTATTAGCCTTGCTAATCCTAAAATCTAAAAAGGACTAGAAGTCTTTAAAGAATATAAAATCTAAAAAAAATAGCCCTCAGGATAACTAGACCAGGAAGAAAAAGATTAACCCTACTTAGAAAAAAACTAATCCTGCTAATAAGAAGGCTAACCCTACTAATAAGAAGGCTAATCCTGCTAAGACTATTAAGAATAATAGTAACTATACTAAGAATAATAACTATACTAGAAAGAAGGTTATTTATATTAATATTTCTAGATATAAGTCTCTAATAAAGAATAACTTAAATAAAATTATAAGTTTTTTTTTTTATTTTTTTTCTTTTTCTATCTCTAGTAGGCCTAGAGTTTTAACTATAGTTAAATATTTATTAGTTAGTCTTTTTACTAACTTAAGTTACCCTCTTCTAGAAATAGTTTAATAATAATTTAGATCTAGAGCTATTAAATATATTTTTTAAGCTAATAAACTTCCTGTTAGTAGCTACTAATAATAAAAATTCTTAGAAAAACTAGAAATATAAAAACTAGTAGACTAGTATAGTAGATTTAAAGTAATTATATCTAAATATCTATAGTTAGTTATAGTTAGGTTCTAAGGTAGCTGGTTCTAGTAATAGAATATTAAGTAAGAATAAGATAATATAGTTAGATTCTCTCTTTTCTCTTAACCTATTATTAATTATAGTACTCTAAAAAAATAGACTTACTTTATTTTAATTTTAATCTTAATCTAATTAATTACTAATTTTTTTTTTATTTTAAATTAATATCTCTTCTTTATTTTTCTTCTTTTTTTTTTATTTTTATTTTTCTTCTTTTTTTTTTATTTTTATTTTTCTTTTTTTTTTTAGATTTTATATATTAATAGTCTAGGGGCCCGGGAAGATTAATTCTATAAAAAAATTAGCTATTCTTTTATAGTTATTATTTTATATCTTTTATATTTTTTCTTATTTAGTAATAGGGAAAACTAGATTAGAGAGACTAGTATTATAAAAATAGATAATATAATAAAGAAACTTAGCTAATACTAGTAGTAAAATAAATTATCTAAAATTAGTTTTTAAATTAGTTATTAGAATTAATTTATCTACTATATTAATATTCCCTAGTTACTAGCTTAATTAATTAGCCTGGCTAAAGTAGACTAGTAAAGAAGATAGTAAACTAGGAAGATAGAGAGTAATTATTAAGAAACTAGTAGATTTACTATAATAAGGAAAGAGAAGAGAGAGAGAGAGAAAGAGAGAGAGAGAGAAAGAGAGAGAGAGAGAGAGAGAGAGAGAGAGAGAGAGAAAGAGAAAAAGAGAGAGAAAAAGATAAGATCTTAACTTAATCTTAGCTTAATTTTTAACCAGGCTACAAGTATACTACTTAGATTTATTTTAATTTAAGATCTTGACATGTAGATTAAGTTATAGACAGGTAGTTATCTATTATCTAACTTAGATAGACTAGATTAGACTTAACTTAACTACTTAGAGATTTAATCTTCAGGTAATACTATATTTTACTATAATTAAAGTTAAGAGATATAGATTAATACCTGTTTTACTATAATTAAGTAAGAGAGAGAGAAAGAATCAGTTAAAATATTAAATATAGTTAATTAGAATAGATTTTATAGTCTATACTTTACTATAGTTAAATTAGATAGCTTATTAAGATACTAGTATCTTCTTTTATTAATTATAATTTAATTAATTATATTTTATCTTTAGGTCTGTCTGTAAATCTTAATTAGTTTATATAAGCTAGGAAAGAATAGATAGATAGATAGATAGATATATATATTAGTTCTCTCTTAATTTAGATTTAGATTAATTAATTAATTAATTATTAATAACTAGTCCTCCTGCCGGGTCTATAGCTAGATAGATTTATTATTATTATTCTTTTAATTAAGGTTTATCCCTCCCTCCCTTATTAAATTATATATACAGGGTAGTTACTACCTGCTATAAATAGTAAGAACCTAGTTAAGAATTATAGAGAAGTTAAGTAATAAAGATAGTAATAATAAAATTAATTTTAATTTTCTCTAACTATCTATAGTTCTGCTAGGGTCTTAGCCTTAAACCTAAGTAAGTAAATTTATATAATATATAATTAGTCTCTATTACCAGCCGTACTACCAGCTGGATAAGAAGAAGATATAGAATCTATAGTAAAGAGACCTAGAGACTACTATAAAGAATATAAGTAATTAAACTAGATCTAGATAGAAAGAAGATAGTATAGGAAATTAATTCTAGAGAGAGAAATATTAAGAATTAAGATAGATAATTAGAAGAGAAGAAAAGAATTAGAGAATATTAAAGTCTTAGTAAAAAGTATATTACCAGGGTTCTCTACATGGCTGGAATCTCAGGGACAGCTAGCAAGCACGGCGGCACTCTATATAATAGGATTCAGCTCTAGAGCAAGAATTAAATAAATAAATAGTTACTTAGTAACTTATGAAAATCTCAGCCTGATCAGACTACTGGTTTCTCAAGGCATTAGGGGTCTGAATTAATAGTAGTAACCCCCGACTGTTACTCACTAGTAGCTAATCATATCCCTGCGTGCGGGCCCACCTTTTAGAACCCTAATGGTATCGACGGGTTGATGGCCCGGGGCCTGTGGGTTAGGCTACTAATAATTAGTAACTATATAGCTAGTATAAATATTATCTAACTATCTAGTAGCTATCCTGGAGTTAAGTCAGGCTATATAACAATATATATATATATAGATATATATATAACTAAATAACTAGGTTTAGTTAGCTAGTAAATACTTACTAGTTAATATATAGATAGGTTACTAGAATAGTATCCTATTAAAATTATTATAATTTTATAATTTTATAATCTATAATCTTTACTGCTTACTAATACATGTAAATCTTACTAGATCTAGTTCTAGAGTAAGAATTAAATAGATAAATAACTATCTAGTAACTTGTGAAATTCTAAGTCTAATTAGATAACTACTTTATTAAGGTATCAGGGATCTAAATTAATAATAGTAATCTCTAACTATTACTTACCAGCAGCTAATCATTACCCCAAGCGCGGGCCTACCTTTCCGGACCCTAATGGCATCAACAGGTCGATGGCCCGGGGCCTGTGGGTTAGGCTAATATCTGTAAAGTTATATAGCCTTTCCGTGAGATCTGTTTCTGTCTTGGTGAAAAAGTGTTTCAAGATGGAAGTTCAGGCTATCAAGTCCAGATTGAGCTCACTGGGGTCCATGCCGTTAATTCGAACACGATCGACGATTTCGTGCTCTAGAGGTTGACCGAATCGATTGGTATGAGGGTCTGCCGAGCCGGATTCGCCTTTGCAACGCCGGTGGCACCGTTGTGGCCTTTAACAACTGGTTCTGCAATGGTAGCGGAAGCTACATGAACCCCGAGAGGTGCAAATAATCAGTTTGTGAGATGTGTCTAAAAGTGTGAGTTGGACTATTCCCTGACTGTAATATCTTGCAGGTATATTAAGAGGTGGGGGGGTACTTGAAATGTATTGTGGTGGTACCACTTTATAACGATCTGACGGGGCTACGTGGTGCCACTGCTATCAAGGATCTCTGATCTATCGACCGCTCGATGCTGACCGATATAAAATGGAGAGCCGTATATTTACTGGAAATCTGACTCATAGCATAAAGTGACAATGGAGCTGGATATCAACGTCGCGATATTATCCCTTCTATTCGTCGCTGGCCTCTGGGCAGCCGCGCGCATCATCTCAAACAGGAAAGATCGCTGGATTCGAGTAGGACCTTCGCCGGGTCCCTTTAGAGTCAAGGCAAAAGCTGCATCGCGGTATTTCCGACATCACGGGCGGCAGATTGTGCGAGATGGATATCAAAAGGTGAGGAAAGCCTACAGCTATGCAGGTAGCATGCACGTTCTGACACCGTGGGAATCAGCACAAAGGGAAGAACTTTGTTGTTCAGACCGCAAACAAGGAACAGCTTGTTATCGCACCTAGGTTCCTACCTGAGATTCGCATGCTGCCGGAAACGAAGGTGAGCCATGCGCAGGTCATCATCGATAATTTGGTGGGCGAGCACATCGGAGCGGAAATGGCGATGGAGGGCGCGCAGCATATTGATGCGGTGCGGGGACCTCTGACAAGGAATCTCAGTAAGAAATATATTTTTCAAGATCAGCAATCACGAATACATTAACTGATGTTTTGATTACCGTAGACAACTTGCTACCCGTGATGCATCGAGAGTATATCCGGACCAGTGAGTTTCTTTTCAGTCAAATCCCCAAAGATAGCGGTACGTTAAGCCTCCTATTCCAACAACGACAGCTAACATCATCTATCGAGGCCAACTGAACGCCTATCAATTCTGCTACGGCGCCGTATCCAGCATCACTTCGACTGTGCTGATCGGCGAGGACCTCGCACACTACGGCGGCTGGGACAAGATCGTGATGGAGTATTTCCCCGAAGCCTGGCGCATCCGTGAAGCACTCTGGTACTGGCCCCGCACACTAAGACCACTGGTTAAGCCCTTCCTGGTCCGAAATAACCAGTTGGATGCCATTCTAGCGAAGGCAGAGCGGTTCCTAGAGGAGCCGATCCGTAGGCGACGAGAACCGCATAACCAAGATGTCGACATTTTAAAGTTTCTGGCCGAGTATAATGAGCCCTTGGGGAAGATCGCGATGCAAGTTGTGGGGATCATCACAGGGGCTGTGAGTAGAAGTTGACAGTCGGGATATGCAGCTTATACTAACCATGGTCACGTAGCTAAATACATCGACGCATGCTCTCACTCAAGCCGTTTATGACCTGTGCGCCCATCCAGAGTATATTGCCGATATCCGCGCCGAAGCCATGGACGCCCTAGCCAGTGAAGGCGGGCAGTGGACATTAGGGGCCACGAAGAAGCTTCATCTTCTCGACAGTTTTCTGAAAGAGTCCTTACGCTTGCTGGCACCAGAGGGATGTAAGTACCATGGACAGTTATTGGAAACCCAGCGGGACTAATTGGCATCATGATCTCAGTGGCAGTCACCCGCGTCGCAACCGCCTCCTTCGGCCTATCTGACGGGACATGGATCCCTAAAGGCACATATCTCGCCGTAGCCGGCCAAGCCATGGCGATAGACCCCGAATTCTACGACGATCCAGAGACCTTCAACGGGCGCCGCTTCCTCAATTCCAACGGGCTCCCGATATCCCCCGAGCTCGCATTCCACGCGATCGAGCCCGGGAATGGCATGTGGGGGGCAGGGCGGCTCACCTGCCCGGGGAGACATTACGCCAGCGCGTTGAGCAAGCTGATTGTTGCTAACTTGGTGCTGAAGTATAACGTAGCTTTTCCGGATGGGCAGATAGAGGGACCAGCTGGGACGGAGGATGATGCGAACTACTTGCCCAATACGACTCAGAATATTGTTTTGACGGAACGGTTGTGAACGCAGTTGGCAGAGGATTGCGTTTGTTTCAAAACAGAACTGGCGGTAGACTTAAAAATGGGGCTTCCGTTTGGAATCTCTAAAGGACTTTGTGATTTATGACGATGGGTGGCGCTGCAATCGGCCTCTGCTTGCATTGGAGAAAGCTCGTACATTCCATTCTAAAAATCATGGTAAATTCTCCTGCCATCCGGAGAGTAAACGACACTTCAGGGAGTTAAACACGGATCACACCCTGTTCTCAATAGGGGCTGGATTTATTAGAACCCTGATAGATATGGAAGTAGGCCACTGAGTGTCCCATTTATCCCGAAGCCAGAGGAACTCTTGCCTTGCTATCTCCCATAGTTATCTCCCAGCTCCCCACTGCATTATCACGCTCCGTAACTCTGACACGCACATCCTTCTTCGGGCGCGGTAGAGACGGTATCTCCATCGACCTGAGATCAGGTTCCCTAATCCAGCCTTTCGGGCTCAGCGGAGCCAAATAAACCCTGCAGCATAACAAGGCCGTAATCACTAGTATCTCAGTAGAGGCAAACTGGCGTGCGGGACACATATGAGGGGGGATCCCCCACGGCTGGAAACTGCTCGGGGAGATTTTCGTCTTATTCTCGTCTGTTATGAAGCGATAGGGGTCGAATTTGTTGGTATCGGGGCCCCAGATATTCGGGTTGTAGTGTGTTGGCTTGGATAGGATTTGGAGATAGTTGCCTTTCTTCAAAAGATGCCCATCCAGTAGCGTGTCTTCGGTGATTGCACGAAATGCAACCTGGTAGTGCCTTGTACGTTGCGTCTCTTGGTAGACGGAGAGCAGAGCCTGGCACTTGCTCTTGAGGGCTGCGACGTCAAGTACAAAGCCTGTGCCAGTCTGTTGAACGGCGGTGCTGTATATCTCGTCACGGACAACCTCCAGCAGCTCAGGACGGGAGAATATCTCATGCACCGTCCAGAAGAGCGTCGGAACGGTATTTGGATAAGCGGCATCGCAGAGCGTTGACTGCATCCGCGCAGCTTCGGCTTCGCTTATGCCGGCGTTACGGAGAATATCCTGCCGATCTCTCACGAGCAATGAAACATCGTCAGGGACATTCTGGAAGTAGTTCTGGAATGCATCCCAGACTTTTGCGCGAGCCCTATAGCCTGTGCCCAGGGGATCTATTCCCACCATATGGCCGAGCCTCTGCTCATCCCAAACCCTATTTGCGTCAGCCATAGCGCCTTTGACTCACGCGTGAAAGGTGAAGCCGCAGATAGGCTCGGTAACATACCACATGGCATCCTCGATTTCAGGGTCCTTGAGCGGATGCCGTAGGCCATACAGACCGGTCGCCGTAGCCTGGACAACCGCATGCTTTGCCCAAGAAAGTAGTTCGATTTCATCCTGTTTCAGCAAATCCGTCACCTCCACCAGCGCCTGATTTCCCATCCGCATGTTCTGCGCATTCAATGCAGGGCCAGGCGACAATGCGTGCTTAGCAGAGTGACTCCAGCGGTCTAAGATATCTCCATGGAAAATCCGAGTTGCCTCCTCGCTCATGTCCGCGTGGATCTTGTTATGGACTTGAAGCAGTGGTGTGAATGACAGCGTTTTTATCCTTTGCGCTAACTGTGCTATCCGTGGGGAACTAGTGATGTATACCTTGAAGTTCAAAATGCCGACGGTATATATCTCAGCATTTGTATTTTGACTGTGCGTTGTTGGATAAGTGTCTATATTTGCTCTAATTGTGTCTATCAAAACTTACCAGAGACGGTTGTAGTAGTCGAAGCCATGGCGAGCGAACCCTAACAGGTGGCCGATGACAGGTAGAGGGAATCTAGGACTTACGCGGCGAGGCTCTCGTGGGTCGTCAAGGTGGGAGAAGAAGTAGTCGACACTGTAGATGGCAGTGAAAATTATACCTAAGATGAATATCAACTGTACGACCATCATGGAAATGATTACGGCAGGTAGAAGAGCCGAGCCTGGGGAGACTTGGGGAGCGACGAAAGGCCACATTATGCTTAACCACAATATGCAATCACTGACGGCCCAAGTCAAGTGAATCCGAAGTTTTATAAATATCCCGCAATGGTGCCACGGTGGCACCACGGAGAGTGTGGAATGCAATTCGAGATCGACGGATGAGACCTCCAAGGCGAACGTATATGATCCTTCCCCAGACCACCAGGATTGGCATCCGCAATTCATAGGTATCAATTTCTTGCCTCTGGGCTGAGTACGATGATCTTCTATCCACCCTCCTGGATACCTGCCATTCCACAGGAGTTGGCATCTGCTGGCCCAGTGGGAGACTTTGTCCTTCACAGGCTACCTGGCACTGCTTTGGAACCAGGAGCATCGGAACAGAAGACTCTCCTCTCCGCCGCCACGCAGAAGGGCAAAACACATCCAGAGCTCGCCGAGGATGTCGAAACACTGGCAGCGGGGCTCGCTCACGACTTGCAATGGGCTCCCAACGAACCGGCGCCAGGCGGCAAAGTAGTCGCAGTATTGTCAGAAAATACGGTAAACATCATAGCCCTTGGCCTAGCAATGGAGAGATACCCAACTGACTGATAGTTACATGGAAGGTTGACTACCACACGTACACCTGGGCAACACACCGTCTTGGGGGTACCAGTCTCCTTCTCCATGCCAACACCTCACCGGCTGAAAACGCGAAGCACATGAGGCATAGTAACTGCACCGTCTTGATTGTGTCTCCGGCGCTGATCGTGGCGGGGCGTGCGGTA
This sequence comes from Aspergillus fructus, assembly GCA_027569115.1. Taxonomy (NCBI): domain Eukaryota; kingdom Fungi; phylum Ascomycota; class Eurotiomycetes; order Eurotiales; family Aspergillaceae; genus Aspergillus; species Aspergillus fructus. The sequence goes on from JAPDEM010000035.1 coordinate 16,933, forward strand.
GCTGCTGACACCGGCAATCCTAACGTCCGATTATACCTAACGGGGCCAATGGATGGGAGTCATAATTGGAAAAGCCTCGATGAGTTTCTAGAATTGGGCAAGGCCCTACCTCCCATACCAGCGCTGGACTGGTCGCCAGAGCAGGCGGGCTCACAGATTGCATATTTATGCGCAACAAGCGGTACTTCTGGGTCTCAGGTGGGTTATTATTGACACATACCTCTGCTTGTTGAATATCATAAGCTGATTTAGGAATAGAAATTGGCACGTCTCACACACCGCGGAATTATAACCAATATCCTTCAAATGCACTCCATCGATAGCTTAACCCATAACGCCTGTCCGGAAGTAGTCTTGGGCATTCTTCCCTTCAGCCACGTCCAAGGAATCATCTCCGCGCTAACCCACATCTACCTGCGCGACCAACTGATTGTTCACCCGACGTTCGACATGAAGGCGGCGCTGTTGTCCATCCAGACATACCGCATCAACCGACTCTACATGGTGCCGTCCATCCTTGCGGCTCTTATCAGTAATCCGTTTCTTTTCAAGGCCTTTGACCTGTCGTCTGTTGATAAGGTCTTCGTTGGCGCTGGTATCCTAGGGCATGATCTCTACGACAAAGTTAAGGCCGCACAGCCTGCTTGGACGATAACAATCGGTTACGGTATTTCATAGTCCCTTCTCTTGCTCATCAAAATACAAGGAGTACTCACAAGAAGACCCCCTCCAGGCCTGACCGAAAGCTCAGTAGGGGTGACATTGAGTAGCCCCCACGAGTATCTTGAGAATTCAATCGGAGTTCTCCTACCGCATTACAAGGCTCGTCTCCTCCGCGAGGACGGCGGTGAGGTAGACTCCTTCGATGAGCCGGGAGAGTTGCTACTGGCATCGCCAAATCAAGCAGTCGGGTACTTGGGAGATGATGACGCCACCGCAGCTACATTCATGAATGGCTGGCTGCACACAGGAGACGTTGCTATCTTCCGACGGAGTGCCCGCGGCGACAGCCACCTTTGCATTGTTGATCGCTTGAAGGACATGATTAAGGTCAAGGTGAGGGGAACATTATTCATCCTGACAGAGGTGAACTGACAAGCCTGGTAAACAGGGCATGCAAGTTTCCCCTATTGCCATCGAAGACTGTCTCCGTCAGCATCACGGGGTCTCCGAGGTAGCTGTGATCGGAGTACCAGATTATCTAGCGGGGGAGAGGCCAAAGGCATTCATTGTCCCGGCGAAACCACCTGGCGAGGGAGAGGTAGAATCGCTCTTCGAGGAGTGGGATGAGCATGTCCAGGGCAAACTGACGGAGGCGCACTGGTTACGGGGACGGTATGAGCTCCTGGAGGCGCTGCCGCGGACTCCATCGGGGAAGGTGACCAAAGGTGTTTTGAGGCAAAGAAATAAGAGTGCTTAAGTATAATCACGATTTCATGTTATAAGGTGTCTTGGGGGCTGGTCTGCTATGCCAATTTCTTCCGTACTGTCTCGCATACCAACATTCCACAATACAAACAGGTCCAGGCTTTACACCATTGCGTAGCGTCACATCAAATCCACCCTCATAAATTATCGCGCTTGGCTTTCCTCATCCATGTGAATATCACCGTATCGGAGCTCATCCAACACCGTGTCCTCACACTCGATGTCACAACGCCATGTTTGAGTCTCCAAATCGACAAACGGTCACTACGTATCGAGTGCAGCTGAACTGCGTTTATGAGCTGTATGAAACATCCCAATAGCTTGGGGTGTTCCAGAAGGTTGGATATGCATCCATAGTAGTATCTATGCTGTCTTGTTAGGTAGGATCGCATTGTTGCGGATGCCCTACTCCGTGGTGCCACCGCAGTAAAGTGCATGGACGTGGTGCCACGGCCCTACGACCATTTATAGACCGCATTTAGCCCTGAATATGGCCATGGCGCAGCTGGATAAGCCTGCAAAGCCACAAGGATGTCCTGGGGCCGAAACAGGAAACAAAGTAAATGCCGTTGCTCGTGGTTATCAGGCTGTCACGTATATTGGACCCGGGCTGCTTGGACCGTGTAGTTGTAGCAAGGTCTTTCTTGTTCCTAGCCAGTTGACCATGGGGGAGTGCACCATAGACATCCACAATGTATGGGGTCCTCAGGTCCACGGCTGTGGCACGGACTTCGACCTGACGCTCCTTTTCCAAGAAATTATCCTATCTATCTGGCCTCTGGCCATAGCCATCTGCTGGGCGCTATGGAGGATATGGCAGCTCCATGTGAAGGACAGCACCGTCGCTTCACCAATGCTCTACGGAGCAAAGGCTGTGAGTCCCAGCACTCCCTGCGGTTCGTTCTGCATTTGCTAACACGTTGCACCACCGGGGACAGATCGGCTATATCTCATCAATGAACCTCCAGATATCGCTTCTCACTATCCAAGCCCTCTTACGAACCTCCCGTACCGACGCCACAATCACAGCAAACTGCCTTGGGGTTGTCGGCACCGCGATCCTCGCCGCCGCCTCTCACTACGAACATACCCGAACACCGCGCGGCTCAACCCTATTGCTCCTCTACCTAGGCTATTCCACTGTCGCAGATGCGCTGCGTGCCCGCACCCTCTGGAGCGTCGTGAACAACAGAACCGGCGCGGCCATCTTTATACTCTGCTGTGTCTGCAAATTTGGGATCCTTGTCGCGGAGCGGTGGAGGAAGAGAGTGCGCGCGGATATTCACCAGCCCACGCCCGATGAACAGGCGGACATCATTTCGCGGGCATTTCTATGGTGGATTGTTCCGCTGTTTCGGACTGGGGGGAAGAAGACAGCTCAGCCTCTCAAGTTGGAGAAGCTTCCAAATGTCGAGCGCAAGCTTGTCCATCCGGTTCCGGTCGCTCCTGGGGCGAGCGAAGCACAGAGTCTCCGCTCTCTCAGGGGGCCTTCCATTTTCCATGACATGTTTGCTGGCCGTGGCTGGATGCTGATAAGTCCTTTTATTCCAAGACTGGCGTATATAGGCTTCACGTTCGCACAGCCGTTCCTCGTCCATCGGGCGACGGAATACATGTCCGAGCCAGCAGGGCCAAATATATATAAGATTGGAGGGGGCTTGATAGGCGCTTATGCCATCGTATATGTAGGGATTGCTGTAAGAGTCCCCGCCGTGTTTCCGTATTTTGGTGCCCCGGTGTATGCTGACGAGAAGATATCGAGGCATCTCAATCGTTCTATCGCCAATGTACTGCGCGCGTCATCACGGCGCTCCGCGCCGACCTGGTCGGGAAGATTCATAGCCATACACTGAAGCTCAGCTCGTCCTCTGCGTCACGGGAGTCTGCGTCGACGCTGATGAGCGCTGATGTCGAGCGATTTGTGGCCGGCACGCGCGACATGCATGAATGTTGGGCTGGCATCATCGAAGTCGCGCTCGGGATATGGCTGCTCGCAGAGCAGCTCGGCGTTGCTGTCGCCGCGACAGGAGGACTAACCGTGACATTCCTGCTGCTCACCCTTACCATTCTAAAACCCGCGGCGAAGAGGCAGAACCAATGGCTCAAGGGCATGGAGAACCGGCTCGCCGCCACGACACAAGCTCTGCAGACCATGAAGGGGATCAAGATGACCGGCATTGCGTCAGTCATCCGCAGCGATTTGGTCGCTCTGCGGAAAGTGGAGGCTCGCAAGCTCAGGCGCTTCCGGTATATCCTGTTGATTGTTGCATGGGCAGCCTGGATTCCTGTTATAATGGCGCCTATTCTGGGCTTTACGATGTACAGCCTGGCGTTCGCGCACACGCTGACTCCCGCTGTTGTGTACCAAGCGCTGACGATTTTCGACATCTTCGGGAACTCCATCGCTGTTTTGATTAATAGTTCAATTCAACTGGTCACTGCCGTTGCCTCTCTCATACGGATCCAGGGGTTCCTACTCGACGACAACATGCGTCGCGACGGTCGACTGATTCTCCCACCGGCCGCGCACGACGACTTGCGTTCTTCCACTGCAGAGGACGAAACACCATTACTATCCCCTGCTCCATCCACCTCCGACGATGTCGTCCTCCGGAGACTCAGCCGCCGGCTCTCGAGACGACAGGCTCCGCACGTGGCGCTCCAACTGACCCGCGCCTCGGCCGGCTGGAACTCCGGCGCGGCTGCGGTGGTACAAGACGCTAATCTGGCGATCAGTTCGCCGACTGTGCTCGCCGTGGTGGGACCCGTCGGAAGTGGCAAGACGACGATGCTCCAGATGCTGCTGGGGGAGTCGCAGACTGAGGGAGGGTCGGTGGCACTGTCGAGCTCGCACATTGGCTACTGCAGCCAGACGCCGTGGCTTATCAACGACACCGTGCGGAATAATATTGTTGGATCGGGCCTATTTGATGATAAATGGTACAACGCGGTGGTCCGCGCAACTGCGCTGACCAAGGATTTCAAGGCGATGCGGCAGGGAGACAGCACGCTTGTTGCCAACGAAGGGGGGAGCTTGAGCGGGGGGCAAAAGAAGAGAGTGGCTCTGGCGAGGGCGATCTACTGCAGAGCGCCGATTGTGATACTGGATGACCCGTTTAACGGTCTGGACGGCGGCACAGAGGCTGCAGTGTTGGAAGCGGTGCTCGGGAGGGACGGCCTGCTACGGGATGGGAGTACACTGGTGGTGTGGGCTACCAGCACAGGTGAGTTGCTCGTCACGGCGATGCGAGGTCTTGAAACTAAGCCAGCGTAGCCCAGCAGGTACGGTTCGCAGACCGGGTCATATCCCTCACGCAGACCGGAGGGGTCCGCAGGCACGATTCGCTGGTCAAGAAAGCTCGTGGCTCTGCAGTCGCAGGCGACGACGAGGCAGAAGAAGAAATAAGGGCCAGTGTCTGGCGAGGACTGTCCACGCGCGAGATCTTTCAGGAGCCTCTATTAGGCACTTTGCCAGAGGAGCCGGCGTCTGCTCAGGCTGTTCATGCGACTGCCGGTATTTACAGATACTTCGTCAAGTTCTCTGGCAGACTGAGATTCTGTATATTCTTACTCCTCTGCGCAGTCTTCGTCTGTTGCATCACATTTACTCGTGAGCTTGCACCACCCAGCCGGAGATGGCCAACAGCTAACAGCGGACTGCAATATAGAATATTGGGTCGCCCGCTGGGCCGAAAGCAGTGTCCGAGACCCAAACGGCCCTCAAGACCGCTACATTGGCGTCTATTTCGCCCTTGGTGCTATTGCCCTGATAGCCTGGACAGCCGCAGCAGCGTAAGCCCATACTCCCTCTAACTTATCCATTGCCCAGACTCAACGGATGGAATAGCTTCTTCGTCATATGCATCACCCAACGCTCCGCAGACCGCTGCCACGAACTCATCCTGGACACCGTCCTAGCAGCCCCGATGTCCTTCTTTGACGCCACGGCGGCAGGCGAAACAATCAACCGCTTCAGCCAGGACATGCAGCTCATCGACACGGAACTGCCCTACGACATCCTCGGAACAGTCACGCAGGCAATGGTCGTGGTCGGACTCGGCGGCATCATCATCTACGGCTCGCCGTGGTCTGGCCTTGCGATTCCCGCCGTCGCCATCGCAGTCTACTATGTGCAACTCGTATATCTGCCGACCTCGCGCCGGCTCCGCGTGTTAGAGATCGAGACCAAGGCTCCGCTATTCTCGCACTTTCTTGAGACGCTCAACGGGCTGGCTACGATCCGGGCCTTCGGATGGACGGCGGACTATGCGCGGCAGAATATCGAGACGATCCAGGCAAGCCAAAAGCCATTCTACCTCCTCTTCTCGGCGCAGAACTGGCTGAATCTCATTCTGGATTTGATCACGGCCGGTTTGGCTGTGGTGATTATGTGCGTCGGGGTTGCTACGAGATCGCCTACTAACTCGACGCTCGGACTGGCTTTGTTGAGTGCGTCAAATGTCGGCCTAGCCGCGAAGAGGTTGGTTTCCTACTGGACCAAGCTGGAGACCAGTATGGCTGCTGTTGAGCGCGTGAGGGCCTTTACGGCGGAGACGCCCTCGGAGTTGCTGCCTTCTAGGGGCGACGACACTGTTGACAGCGCCGATGATAAGGCATGGCATGGGGAGGGGGCTATCACGTTCTCGAACGTGTGCGCCAAATACACGTAAGTGACCAGCTCCTATGAAATGTTCTTTGCTCAAGGATGTTTGCGCTTGCAGACCGACCTCGCCGCTTGTCCTCCGCAACGTTTCCTTCACCATCCAACCAGGGCAGCGATGCGCAGTCTGCGGCAGAACCGGAAGGTATGTAGTCGAGCCGTAGAAGGCCACCGGGTTTATTGCGGTACTAACATAGACAGTGGCAAGAGCACACTACTCGGCGCCCTACTGCGCCTGATAGACCGGGACAGTGGCAGAATCTTAGTCGACGGAGTCGATATCTCAACGATTGACCCCAACCGTGTTCGGTCACGCTTCATCACACTGCCCCAAGAGCCCGTCCTTATTACCGGAACGGTGCGACATAACATGCAGCTGTACGCCCCGGATTGCGAAGAGTCGGCTATAATCGCAGCCCTGCAGGCGTTCGGTCTCTGGGAGGCCATCCACGCCCAGGGTGGTCTTGATGTCCCACTAACAGAGGGCCATTTGTCCCATGGCCAGCGGCAGCTGTTTTGTTTCGCCAGATCGACTTTACAGGCCGGGAATACGGTTATTCTTGATGAGCCTTCGAGTCAGATTGATCGCGCGACTGAGGAGGTGATGGATCGGGCGATTCGCGAGCGATTCAATGGATATACGGTGTTGTGTATTGCCCACAAGCTGAGTACGATTTTGAGCCTCGATAGGGTTATTGTGATGGATTCTGGGTGCGTAGCAGAGACTGGGGATCCAAGGGAGTTGTTGCAGGATCGCAGCTCGTTGTTTTCGAGGCTCATGCAAAGTCAGCTAGATCAGACACATTAGCTGGGTAGATAGACGGATAGACGGTATTCTACGTCAATATATAGAGGCCTTAATCGCTTAATCGGAATATATGGGCTAAGAACAGCGAGTGGGAATCCAGTTCTCGTCTAGCCACTTCCAATTCTATCAATCTACAGCAATACACAGCTACGAGTAAGAGAGAAAGCAAGGCTTCATTCAATCCCGTACACAGTCCCCCGGAGCTTCGCTACCCACTGCCGAAATATCCAACCACTGCTGCAACTTCCTCCGCAGCTCGTTTCCCTCCGCCTCGTACCGCTCATACGTCGCTATCAAGTGATTCGTATACTGCAGCCCCCTATCCAAGACAACCGACTTGGTCGGCATCTTCTGCGATCCCAACTCTTCCGCTCCTCTCTGTGGCTCCTCTGACGCACCCGGCTCGTCCGATACATCTGGTGTAAATATGTTCGAGGCCGGAATCAAGGCATTCAGCTGCTGGATCTTGCTGTTCACCATGGACCGGTACCGCTTCTCCACGGCGGCATGAGCACGCGGGCGCTTGGGCTTTGCCTGCTGTTGTTGCCGCCGACGCTGGGCTGCTGTTGCTGTTGCAGCTCTGGTACTAGATTGCCTCGTAGTCGGCTGCCTGCGGTGGGATCGCTGCTGCCGGGAGGGACGCTGGGTGTCTTGCTCGCTTATCCGTATAGACGAGCTGACGTCGAGCTCGGCGTCGCCTTGTAGCTGCAGCCCGTCATCATCTTCGTAGTATTCCTCGTCGGAGTCGTCATATTCGGAGGAGGATGCGGATGAGGATGACTCGCCGTGGCCGGAGCCGTGCGTAGCATCCTCGTCTCCTCTGCTGAAATTAACCCCAGCTGTACTTCGTGTTGGATTGTCTGTGCGGATCGAGGGGGACGCGCCCAAGCCTCCTTGGCTGTCTGCATTCCCAGGTCAGCCGGCAAAGAACTAGGGTAGGGGGGTGCGAGAGACTAACAAAGCTCGTCGAAGTTGTTAGCATCCAGCAGCCGAGCCACGCGGAGGAGGCGCCTGAATAACTCGAAGTCCTCGCGCGATGCGGCATACTCTGAGGTCATGGTTGACGTGCGTGTGGCGGACTCGTGGGAGCGATTGGCAGGATGGCGCAGATCTCGTATAGGGATCCAAGGGTTAGGAACGCCATTTATTGCTTGGTCGTGCCATGTTCAATGAGCATGGCGTAACGAGTTGTTCGCCAGCACCGGACGTCTAGTTGATGGCTTACAATAATACGGCCCCCAGGAGGATCCGGATAGCCCCCACGCACCGCCTCAAGCTACGAGCTCGTCATTGGCACTGCAGACAGAGTAACCCAATAATTGGGGTTCCCCTGATTGCTCCCCTCATGAGGCGGCCCAGTCCGTGTCCGTTCTGGGAGATGACAGGAGAGACTGGACCTTTGTTTCGATTCTCGCCAGGCTTCTGGCCAGCCACGGAATATACCAAGATCCCCCGTCCAATCGCAGAACGTGAATAGACCAAATTGTTGGCTTCGGCTCTGCCCTAATTAAAAGGATGCAGTGTCTGCAGGGATGTGTATACCGAGTACGGTACTAGTCGTTCCAGCACATCTGCAAGGTCTAAATCGTTGCTGCCTCCTCGCATTCTCACTTCCGCAGAGTCCATCCCAGCTATCCCGGTACCCCGGAAGCCGGCCATTCTTCGACCACTTGACTATGTCCAACCTCGCAGGCGAGTTGAGCCTGCCATCAGCGGAGTGCGAGCAAGCTCCGACATGTGCCATGTGTATGTCTCGTGGGAACATGTGCACGAGTCGAGTGTTGACGCACAGCGCAGTTCGAGACCTCTGCGACCTGGACGCCGGTCCTTTCGACAGCGCGATCGATCTCGACTCGCTCGATTTTAGTGCCGCGTCAGCGTCTGACCACCATCGTCTCCTGGGATGTAGTATGCTGACGGGCCCGGGGTGTGGGAGTTGTCCGGCCTGTCGACAGAACTCTGCCACGGGGCCGTGGCCGCTGTTGAGCCCGCAGTCGCTGTCCCAGAATAGAGGTACCTGGATGAATTTGAGGTCGTCGCCTTGCTGACTTGCTTTGCAGTCAACTCCACTGAGCCCACTGTGCCCCGCGACGTCTCCCCGGGGGGAAGGGCAAGGCCGCGGTCCAGTCCGTGCGAGCCCCGTCCAAGCGGGTCGGGGGGCAACAAGCTTCAGGTAAGCGGCCCACTTGCTCGTCTGCAGATTCAAGGCTCACCCAGCTGATACGGGCCAGGGGCGGCAGAAGAAGACGAAAGCAGGCCAGCGACCGCATTACGCAGTGGAAAAGCGGTACCGCTCCACGCTCAACGAGAGATACGCTGCCCTCACGCGAACCCTCCGCAGCGACACACTGCAGCGAATCTGCAAAACGGAGCCCGGCGGCTGGAATCTCCATTCGGAGGGCGTTGGCTCGTTGCTGCAGGAAGGGGAAGTGGACGAACCCGCCGCTGGGGCTGCGCGCGCGACGAATCCCAAGACGGCGACGCTTTCGGCGACCATTGAGGCGATCGGGATCCTCACCAAGTGCTGTCAGAGGGAAGCAAATGAGGTAGAGCGCTTGCGCGGGACTGTTCGCGAGACAAGAGAGCGGGTGAGGCAAGTGCTGCTGCCGAATAATGGATAATGGCAGTTCCTTAATGTAGTAGGGTCCCGAAAAATATATATTGGTGAAAACGACGTAGGAACCACCGAAGATGATTTACCATGTGAAAATATTTCTTTACAAGGTCCTATCCTGACGACAGAGATATTCTAATCTTGCTCTTCCCCAGTAAAACCGACCAAGACCCCGCCCCCTCCGTGCGCTCGCTGACCCGCATCCGCATAGCGGCCTTGGGATGCGGCAGCGTCGCTATAGAGATCGACTTGGTAGCGGGCTGCTTCTCCCACACTGCGCCCACTGGACTCAAGTCCACCCGCAATGCTAACAAGGCCACAATGATCAGAATCTCTGTCGCTGCAAATTGCCGAGCAGGACATAGCCACGGTGCCGCGCCCCACGGTAAAAACGCCGTCGGCATGGTTTTTGTCTTCGGCTCTCCGGTTACATGGGCTGGCACAAATCGGTAGGGGTCGTATTCGCTCGCATCTGAGCCCCAGATTGAGGGATCTCGATGGATTGACTTGGCGGGGAGATGTAAGGGAGTTCCTTTCTTGAGCAGGTACGTTCCATCTAGTAGTGTGTCTTCAACCACCATGCGCATGCCGACCTGCGCATGCCTCGTGCGCTGTGTCTCCTGAAAGGCAGATAACAAGATATGGCACTGCGTCTGGAGTGCTGCAATGTCTAGGACGAAGTTATTATCGGCGTCACCGGGCCTTTGTACAGCTTTAGCTGACAGCTCCTGCCGGATATCCTCCAGGAGCTCTGGCCGACTGTAGATGTCGTGAATCGTCCAGAATAGCGTAGGAATCGTATTGAAGTAGGCATTGCTGAGTGTCGACTGTAGCTTGTACGAGTCTTCCTCATTCAGTCCCCCTTCGCGGAGAACCCTATGACGCTCTTTGATCACCCCTGATGCGTCGTCCGGGATGTTTGCAAAGTACTCCTTGAATGCCGCGAGCACAGCCTCCCGGGCTTTGTACCCCGTGCCCCAGGGATCGAATCCAAATATATGGCCTGGCCGAGCTTCATCCCATGTCCTGTCACCATGAACATCATTATACATCACGATTTCCCGGGGGGTGAGTTAACATACCACATCGCCTCGGCAGTCCTCGGATTTTTAAACGGGTGCTCCGCCCCGAACAAACTGGCCCCTGTTGCAAGCATAACAGTGCGCTTCGACCACTCGAATAACTCAATCGTCGACTCCTGGGTAACCATCTCGCTGACTTCGTCCAGCGACTGCTGTGCCATGCGAAGATTCTGATCATCCAGAGCTGGGCCCGGCGTCAAAAGCTCCTTGGTGCGCTTGCTGAAATAGTCAGCCAAGTCGCCATCGAACAACGCATAGGCCTCGTCACTGATCGTGCCGTGCAGCTTCCCAGCATGGCGGAGAAAGGGCCGGAGCGATATTGCCTTTGACTTTGCAACGAGGTTTGCGACGCGCAGGTCGTGCACGATGTACACTTTGTACGTCAGACAGCCCAGTGTGTAGATCCCTGTGTTGGCGGCCTGACTGGAAAAGGTCAGCCCTTATTATGCCAAAAATTGGATCTGAATATGATAATCACTTGGTCTGGATGTAATAGTCGAAACCACCGCGGAGGAAGCCTAGAGCGTGTCCGATAATGGGCACCCTTGGGGTTAGTCGGGGGGGCTCTCGGGGGTCATCGAGGGCACGGGATAAGAATTCAAGGCAGTAGACCAGGATAGTGACCACAGTAAGAGTGAGGACTGCTTCATTGAGCATGCTGACGAGCTAGTGCAGAGATCGACGTTGCAGCTACGTTCAGTAACTCGAGAGGAACTGGAGTACTTAAGTCGTGTTTTATCTGTGGTGGCACCACCGGACATTGTATAGAATGGGGCCACTGCGCGTGGAGGATGGTAATAAATTCGATATTTATAATATCCAGATCGATCCAGGAGCATCGAAGGGCACTGCTCTTGATTCAACATTCCAGCTGTCTCAAAATGAAGCCCACCATTCGAACGCATCAGCCTCGTCCCCGGCGCCTCAAAGCCGTCTGGCTCTTCATGTGCGCCATTGTCTACCGATACCTTTGCGAGATAATCTTCTTCCGCATCAAGATCGGATCGCCTAAGTTCTGGGCAGCCCAGAAGCCCAATTATGTCGAATCCTATCCGGTGCGCCCCATGCTCAAGCACCACATCTTCATCCCGAAATCCCACCAAGAAGGCCAAATGCACCCGGTTTACTTCCTGATCCATGGCGTCGCCTTCATAATCGGCACACCGGCAATGGATAACGCCCAGTCGCGCTTCCTAGCAGATCAGCACGACTACGTTGTCGCATCGCTGGCCTATCGCCGCGCGCCGGAGCACCGCTTCCCGACGGCAATCCACGACATCGCGGCAGTCATAGCGGCCATTCTCGACGACGGCAGCCTACCCATAGACAGGACCAGGGTGGTGGTAGGTGGATTCTCAGCCGGTGCCACAATCTCCCTAGCCGTTGCACAGCTGCCCAATCTGAAGGACCGAATTACCGCTCTTGCGGTTTTCCAACCCATGACGGACCGCTCCAACGAAGCCCGTGGGACATACCTAGATACAATGCCATGGGGCGGCGAGGATGACATGAAGAAGACGCAAGAGCTCTCGGACTGGGCTTTCCCAGCCCCTGGGCAGGATCTGCGCGATAGACTCTTGAGCCCGTATCGTGCGTCGAGGTCTGATATCCCGCAGCCCGTGTGCTTTATCACCGGCTCCGCCGACATGTTTTGTCAGGAGGCGTGCATGCTAGCTGCTAAACTTGCCGGCCGATCGAGCCATTGCGAGCTGGGAAATTCCTGGGAGCAGAACGGAGTCAAGTACTGGTGTGCGAAGGATATGCCGCACGGATGGACGCATTTCTGGGTGCGGCTGCAGGGTGAGTGGCGCAATAGGCAATTACAGGCACAGCAGCAGGCGTGGGAGCAGGTTACGACATGGTTAGATGGGACATTGTACGGGTAGACCCACGAGTATATATTATCAGTTGGCGTTCTCAAATGAAATTAACTGGGTTATCCATGGATAAACCTCCTGAATAGCTAGAATATGGCCCGCATAGCCCCCGAGAGTCCGCCGCCGAGTCCAGCTGCGGCGTGGAGTGTTCCCCTGGACCACCTTCAGGCGTGCTTCGACCACCAACCTAGTGGTGCCACTGGGTCCAAGTTTAATAAAGCTATTTAGCCCACCTTGTCTGTTATGGGGCGTTTATGCAGAATCACCGTGTCAGCCATCATGGACACTCTCCATGACCTAGGGCAGTACTGCCGACCTGGCCTTCTAGTCCTGGTATCATGGGCTTTGTTTACTATTTGTCGGATATTGCATGTCAAACGAAACCCCAATGCATTGCCATATTTTGGCCGGCCTCCCGGGAAAACTGGCTTTAGCCTATGGACATATTACAGGTACTACACAGACTGCGGGGGGTTGATGCGAGAGGCCTACGAGAAGGTGAATTTCCACAGCCTTCTTGGAATAGCATCTACTAACCAGGCGTCACCCAGTACTTGAGCAAAGGAAAACCAGTCTTCATCCCAGGCCTTGGCAGTCGCAAGGAATTCATTCTCCCGAACACGTCAATGAAATGGGCTCTCGCACAGCCGCCGCATATCCTCAACCAACGCGCCGGAGTTCTCGAGCAGGACTGTCCAAAATACCTCCTCGGCGACGATTCCTTCCTCACCGACCCGTGGCAGGGACTGTTAATCAAAGCGGAGTTGCAGCCATCGCTGGACCATGTCTGTGCCGTGATGAATATAGAGCTCGAGGCCGCATTTAGTGATTATTTCGGCAATGACACGGACGTCTGGAGAGAGATTGACCTCCTCAGTACAGTAAGGAAGATTATCGGACGGGCATCGAGTCGATTTACCGTCGGCGAGCCACTGTGTATGCCACTAACTCCCCTTACACTGTGCGAGAGTTAACAAACCTAGGCCGCAACGAGGAGTATATCAAAGCCACGTTCGACACCGTCGACAAGACCCACCTCGAGACCGGGATTACTCTACTAACCCCCAAGATTCTGCAGCCGATAATGGGGTACTTCGTAAGCAGACGTGCAAAAGCCCGATTTGCCAAACTGGCCCAGATGATCAAGGCCGAGTACGAGAATCGCCTCGCCATGTTGCGGTACCCCCGCGGCCATCCTGAGATTGAAAGTAAAGAGCCAAATGACTACTTCCAGATCATGCTACGCTTTGCACAGCGAGAACGACCACAGGACCTTTCGAGCCTTGACACAATGACGCGGCGTCTGTTCCTGGCGAACTTCGGGTCAATGCACCGCACCTCGTTCCAAACAACTAATATGCTGCTGAATATCATTGACTCGGATGCAAAATACAATACCATAGCCATGCTCCGTGAGGAGATCTCGCGCATCCTGACGCAGGCGGGAACTAGCGCAAACGATATGGCCTCGTGGAATCGGGCGAAACTGGGGCAGCTTCTTCGGGCTGACAGTGTCGCCAGGGAAACGATGCGGTTGAATTCGTTCGATAATCGGGGCTCCGTGCGCAAGGTTCTTGCTGATGGGGTTGTCACGGAGGATGGGCTTCCGCTGCCACGGGGCACGGTGCTGTCTTTTCTAGGCCATCCGGCGCAAGTGGACGAGGATGTGTATCAGGATGGCCATGAGTACGATCCGTTTCGGTTCTCGAGGTCTCATGAAGCGACGATGGCACCGGCCAGCAGGGCAGAGGGTGAAGAGGGCAAAATGGCTTCCTCTGCGCCAGGACTTGGTGCGCAGTCGTTCGTGACGACGAGTCCTTACCACTTGCCGTTTGGGCATGGGAGGACGGCGTGTCCTGGGCGGTTTCTGGTAGATCTGGAGCTCAAGATGATTGTCGCGTATGCAGTTACGAGATATGACCTTGAGTTTCCGGCTGAGTATGGCGGAAAGAGGCCTCGGCCTGTTTGGCTGTGTGAGTCCATGGTGCCACCTGCAAGGGCTAAGGTTCGAGTTAAGAGGCGCAAGGCGTAATGGTGGACTATTGCTGAAATTGCTTGGAAACAGTACACTGCCAAACAGACTGACAGATTCAATTCGTCACTTTCATGTAGCACAAGTTAAAACACTATATCAGATCAAAAGCGCCTCTTCCACCGAGTGCTTCAATACTAGATGCCCCTCCGCGAACCTCGCTATATCCATCCGGACAATGATGGCTGCATGACTGCGTTTATCCCTACGAATGCACACTGGGTACTTGCGCCATCCTATTTCATTGAGCGCGGAGATCATCGACAACTCGTACGCTGTCAGTCGCATCCTGGAGTCGTGGCTGATCCCACTGTTTGAGCACCCATCGTGGTGCAGGTTTTTCAAATCCACAGCAAAGAAATTTTTAGTATATAGTTTCTTGTGATGTCGAATCCGAAAGTAACCCCAGATGGACTGGACCACTGCATTGCAGAGGAGGAAAAAGACGGCAATCGGGATGGTCACCGCAATGAACAATTTAACCGGCGCGCTTTGAAACCAACCCAAGATAGACGGCTCCAAAGAACTGATAATTCCCGTGGTTTCTTTACTTGCAGAGGTTGGCAAAGATTCTCGCTGGTCCTGACTAACATCTGAATATCCATTAGCCTACTTAGTTTGTAAAAAGTTCAAGTGGGCATATGGACCTGTCTTGCTAATGGCAGCACTGTAGTAGGCTGCCTGCGAGTCGTTCATAGTATTCGCGTATAGGACGCGCCGCTTGAACCTTGCCAGTTCAGTCATAAAAACGGACTCTGGATGCGCAAGGATAGACAACAAAGGCCGACCGCTGGCCCGAAACGAGTCTAGAGTGAAAAGCTGTCGACCGGACTGGGAGAGAAGCCTGGCTCCCAAAGCATTCCATGCCTGATGGCGCCACCCGGCAAAGGGCGATCGGACGCCGAGGTGAGGTGTTGCAAATGTCGTGAATGTCTACGGGTGGTTGTCAGTATTACCTGACGTATAGGCGTACGGGACAAACCATGGGCTCAATGTCAATGAAGAAGCCTCTGCTCTCTAACAAGCCGACGGCATATCGAGCCACGAGCCCTCCGAGGCTGTATCCGACAATAGAGATTTTGGTGATGTTGTTCCCTCGGCTCCGTATAGATTCAAGCTCTTCTTCGATTTCCAAAACGAGACGCTCGGCACAGACATCGATGCCGTCGTATGTGAGGCTGCCGCTATTATATTTGGAATTGAGGATGTGTATGCTGCGTACCGGGTACACGGCTCGCAGTGCGTTGACGATAGATTTCATGTGTTTTGGCTTCCCCATAACTAATTTTTTTAGCATTTATTAACTGGGATATATCAAGAAGACGGACACCGTGAACCAGGACAAATAGGTGCTTCGCGCAGTTGTCCATAACTTTATAACGGGTACTTCAACAGATGCTGGTGTGCGGAAGGGGGGAAGTACTGAAGTCTAAGAATTGATAACTGGGTTATTACTCCTATAAGTCAGTCTATATCGAGCGACTAACTATATCTAACCTAATACCGAAAGCTCCTGCTATCTTAAGTGGCACCATGCTCATGCTAGCGAAATCAACTCGTGCGGATAGGACAGAGTCCGGTCCAGCGTCGAAAGAAGATCCTCGAATAGCCCTTGAGCAATCTCTTCTGGCACCTTCTCAGCAGCATAAGCCAGGGTAACCTCCAAAGTACTCTCTATCTGCGTCCAAGAAATCCGGGTCTCGCTGAAAGTCCACTTCTGCTCCTCCTGTGCTGGCTGGCCGATTGTGTATTCAGTCCCCCCGATTAAAATCGCATCTGCTATCTTCCTAGGGACGTGATTGATCCATGACGGGGGTCTGGACTCCTTCGGCCAGTCGGTGCATTCATCAACAATTCTGCTGAACCCGTATGTCTCGAACGGCATGCTGTCGACCTGCTGTTTCTGCACCGCCTGCACAAGGTCTACAAATGTCGACGCTGGGTCGAGTTGCACCCGGACTGGAATCGGAGTTGAGCACATCCCCAGCGCATCTGCAACTGAACTGTCCGGTCCAGCACGGCCGGATACAAGATCCGCGAACACCACATCGTTGCGTCCGGTGTGTCTTGCCAGGACAAGGGCCCACGCTGACTTTAGTACCGTTGCGCTGGTCGTCCCAGGAGGAAGTCTTCCCCGTATCTCGACAGCCGTGGGCCCAATTACTCCTGCCTGCCAGACAAACTCTCTGTCTTGGGGCGTGGCATTCCCGACTGATGTGAGTCTTGCTTTGCTGAGGAGGGAAGCCCAGTATCTTGAAGCCTCTGCCGTGCGGCCTTTGTCGACTTGGCCCATGTATTGGGAGAAAGATGACAGGGGTGTAGTCCGACCGGTCTCATAGAGATCCTTCAACGCCGACCAGAAAGACGTTATGCACATTCCATCGTATATGGCATGGGACATGGATATTAGAATCCGGTGTTTCGATTCCGTGGTGCAAAGGGAAATGTCAACCAAGGGTCGTTCATCGTCAATGGGTTTGGATCCGTTTCTTTGGATATACTCTGCCGTCCATTTTGATATCGTAGTATGAGTCCGGAATGATTGCACCTCAGGCTGGACCGCAGCGGGCACGACTCGCTTCCATTCCCCGTCCCTGACAACGAAGCCCGTATGTAGGATCTCGACCGTGGCGAGGAGCTTCCTGCATGCGTCTGCCATTCGCTCTCCTATTAACGGACCGTCTGCATCCAGTGCGAACCATGTCATGCCTACATCTGGGCGAGCAACATGATGGTTCAACATCCATTTCTGTACATCTGTTACGTCGTTCGATTTTGGCAGGGTATACAACTCATTCGGCATGCTGGTTATAAACGGAGATAGAGATGCAATGCTCTGATGTAGCAGAATGTCACGGACTGATAGCGACAGCCCCTGGGTTCGAGAAGCGGCAACGGCACGCATCGCTGAGACGGAGTCACCCCCAAGCTGGACGAACTGGTCGTATGCCCCTATACTCTCACTTGGGAGGCTCAGGACCTCGGCGTACACGGTGCGGAGCCGTTCCTCTAGCGGTGATAGCGGCCGCTGGGGATGTTTTTGTTCCGGTTTGTAGGCCGCGAGTTGATCTCGGCGCATGCCTTCCAGGACTGTACGTGTTGCACGCCGGTCCAGTTTGCCAGACGCGTTGACGGGTAAATGATCTGGTATGGGCACAATATAGCTTGGGACCATGTAGGCAGGGAGCTGTTGAAGCAAGCCAGATCGTACATCCTGGATCACATCTTTCAAATCTGTGGTTGTGAGTGGCCTGGAACCCTCGTGGAATTCAACCGCCGCCACGAGCATTGGATCAGACGACGGATCTGCGTCGGAAGGCTTGATCAAGTCCACTAACGAGTGTGAGATCTCAGCTTGAAGCTGGACAATGCGGTTCTCAATCTCAGCACACTCTACCCGCTGTCCCCTGATCTTGATCTGCGTGTCGCGACGGCCGAGGTAATCGATGGAGCCGTCATCATTCTGCTTGACCAGATCACCGGTGCGGTACATTCGGCTGCCAACCTCATCCGAGAAACTAAGTCTCTGGAGGAAAGCCGGGCCCGATACAAACGAAGCGGCCGTCTTATCGGGGTCATTCAGGTATCCCCGTGCAAGGAGCGGGCCTTGGATGAGCAACTCCCCTGCAACGCCCACCGGAACCAGCCGGTTATAATCGAGCGGATCAACCACCCAGGCCGCACAGCCGGCGATCGGGAAGCCGATATTGGCGGCATCTTTCTCGTTCTCAATGACGCTGATAAGGGACTCGACGCAGCATTCACTTTGTCCGTATGCGTTGAGCAGCTTTGCATGCTCTGCCCATTGTTGCACCACCGCCGGTCTTAGGGATTCCCCGCCCAGGACGACAGTTTTCACACCCGGGACATCGCGCGGATCCAGTAATGAAGCAGCTGTAGACGTTAGATTGATGAAGTTAACGCCCATGTCTCGAATCATGGTGGCCAATTCGTGCATGTTCATTTTCTGGTCCTCGGACGGAATGCAAGTACACCCGCCGAAGACGAGCGTGGTGAACATGTCTTCGATGACGACGCCAAATGTGTGAGAGGCGAACTGTAGTGCACGGGTCTGTTCATTATTGCCGAATCGCGCGCCGTGAGCTATGATGCCGGTGCACAGTGTCTGGTGCTCCAGTACCACACCCTTGGGCGTGCCAGTACTGCCGGAGGTATACACGATCCACGCTGCATTGTGCGGAGTTACGCCCACGACAGGGGGCCTTGACTGAGGTCGCAGGCGATCGACAAAGTCTTCGTCAATCACAAGGTAATCCGTCACACCGCGCAGGCGATCAGACTGCCTTTTGTCGACCAGGGTTACCTTGATGGCTGCGTCTGCCAGAATTGTCTTGAGCCGGATCAGGGGATGTTGTGCGCCCAGTGCTACTACTACACCACCGGCCTGCAGCACAGCCAGCATCGAGACCATTGCCCACAGTGACTTGTCCATGCATATCCCAACGGTCATTTCCGGTCCAACCCCAAGACCGACTAAATAGTGAGCCAGGCCGCAAGAGGTGGCCCAGAGAGCTGTGTATGACAGCGCTCCGTCCCACGCGCACACTGCAGCGGCGTGGGGCTGCCGGTCAACCATCGACTGGATGAGCCGATGGACGCAAGAGGGGATGGGCTTAGCGTGGAGGACTGCTTGGTTCCATTTGTGGATCTTCTGTGTGTCGGTTTGTCTGAGAATATCAAGATCGCCAATAGCAGTGTCAGGATGCGTTTCCAACTGGTTTACGATGTATTCAAACTGAGCCAAAAGATTCTCAGCCATCCCGGGTGCAACAACCCTGCCATCGTATCGCATCTCGACATCCACCGATCCATCGGCGTTAATGGTGCACTGGACTGCGAGTGCACATCCGGGAAACTCGGTCCTAGCAGTACTGACATCCTCCAGACCGATTTCAGCCAGAGGATCTTCGTCCCTGCCGCCGAGAGGAGGTTGGATGATGAAGAGGTGGCCCGGGTCATAGTCCGCCCCTAATCGCGGTACAGAGGCCCGGATATGCTGCATTCCGGTGTGCAAGAACGGTATCATCTCCTCACTCTGGCGGATTATACTAGTGAGGAGGGCAAAAACAGTTTGCGTTCGGTCATCCAGACGTGTCCGCACTGGCACCGTGGTCAGAGTTGGCATGGCCATGCTTCCGATTCCATCAACGGGTATGTCACGCCCTGAGAGTGCAACGGCTGAAGTCGACTCCGTGTTTCCGGTATAAGTAGTGACCGTGATAGCCCATGCGGCGCGCAGCAGCACCGAAATTGGGGATCCATCATGAGTTGTGCTTCGCTGGATGAGTCGCCGAGAGCAGCTGTCGGCCTGGGGGCGATAGGATGCCGTTGGGAGTTCCGGGAAACGGGCCAGATTCACGTCCCCCAGCTGTTTTCTCCAGAAGGCAGTGACCTCGTCTTTATCTTTGTGCTGTAGATATCTGATAAACCGTGAGATTGGGGGCAAGGACTGATCCAATTCTTTTCGTTGATGAACTTCAGCGAGCATGTTCAGCATCAGCGCAGTCTGATAGCCGTCATATCCGCTGTGATGCTGGGTCCACACAAAGTACATTCCATCCACATCTGCAGTCCCCGGTTCAATGATTGCGATACGGTGTAGTGGAGTGCCATACGAGAATGGTAGCTTCTTGTCGGTCGCCAGGTATGTCTCGAGGTCGGTGGCATGGATCCAATGCAGGTTTCTACGCACCACGACCTGCAAAGACCTAGGGTGTGAATTATGATACACAATCCGGGTGCGCAAAATCGGCAGAGACTTCATCAGCCTGGCCCAAGTCTGCTTGAAACGCGTAATATCAACATTGGTCAGACGGAAGACATTCTGCGCGACAAAGGCCCCAGGCTGCTGAGCCGTCAGAGCCATCAGACCCTCCTGCTGGGCCGTTCCGGGATAGACGTCCTCTATATCCGCTGACCTTTCATCACACTGCTGTGCAACGGCGTCTAGCCAGCGCTCCCGCTCTTCTGCGTCTGCATCAGCGAATCCAGGCCAAAGCTCAAGCGGAGCCGGGTCTTCGTCGCTGGCTGCTGGCCTCTGTGATTCCTCTCCGATGCGCGCTAAATCGGATAATCGCGGGTTATGAAGAATGTCAGCGACGCCAATTCGGATTCCCACGCGCATGGCCGCAGCAACATGGCGCATGGCAATGACGGAGTCACCACCCAGCTGGGTGAAATTGGCATCAGGGCCGATTTTTGGCGAACAGCCCAGCAGCTCAACCCAAATTTGGCGGAGGCGGCCTTCCATCGCTGATAACGAGGTCCTTTCCTGTGCAGTATCGGAGGCTTCCTCAAATAATGCGACTTGCTCTCGAGTCATAGCCTCGAGAGTCATGCTGGTAGCCCGTCTGTCTAACTTGCCTGATGCGTTGACTTGAAGCCTAGCCATTGGAACGAGATGCGGCACCATATACCGCGGGAGCACGCGGAGTAATTCCGCCTGCAAGTTGCGAATCAGAGCCCTAAGGGCATCTGTTGGTTGCCGAACTGTTCCCGGGGTGAAGTCTCCGTCCTCTCCTTCCTCGCCAGCGACCTCAATTGCCGCCAGGAGCATCGGATCGGGATGCATATCACTGAGCTGGATGAGGTCAACGCAAGCAACTCTAACCTCCGGTTGAAGACGGAGGATATTGCTCTCGATCTCGCCAATCTCAACCCTCTGCCCACGGATTTTAATCTGCGTATCGATCCGGCCAAGGTGGATCAGCGAGCCGTCCGTATTCTGCCTTACGAGGTCTCCTGTGCGATAGAATCGTCGGCCCGATGGTATGCCCAGCTTCTTCACGAATTCCGGGTCCCATATAAATGCTTCGGCTGTCTTCTCGGGGTTATTCAAGTATTCTCTCGCGAGCTGCGGCCCCTCGACCAGGAGCTCCCCCGGCGTACCGATTGGCACGAGGCGGTTATAGTTTGATGGGCTGGTCACCCAGAGGCACACATTCAGCGGGAATCCAATGGTAGAGGCATCGCCTGGGCTCTGCATGGGACTGCCGACAGCGACATCCACGCTGCATTCAGCCGGTCCGTACGTATTCATTATTTTTGCGTGTCCGAGCCACTGTTTGACGACCGCGGGGGAAACAGGCTCGCCGCCGAGCAGTCTGTAGGCAATGATTAGTCTGAACAGAGTGGTATACCGGGCTATACGATTTTTGGCAACCTACAATGTTTTCAGCATGGGTACATCACTTGGATCGATGAGAGACGCAACCGTCGGCGTGCAGTTGAGCAGGTTGACTTGCATTTGTCGCATAGTCTCAGACAGGGCGTTAAGCCGCTGGGTCTCAGATGGAACACACACACATCCTCCGTACGATAAAACAGACAAGATATCCTCAATACAATTGTCGAAAGTAAACGCTGAGAATTGGAGGGCCCTTGTGTGAGGCCCAAATCCCACCCGGCGCCCGTGTGCCGCAAAGCTGCTACACAGCGCTTGATGTTCCAGGACGACTCCTTTTGGTAAACCAGTACTTCCAGACGTATACACGATCCATGCTGGGTGATCAGGGGACACGTCCTTGCAGATTGGTTCTTCTGTAGGAGGCGCTGGCAACCCATCCACCAGTGCGGCGTCGACAACAAGCAGCCGCCCCGACACAGCGCCCAGTTGTTCCAGGGACTTGACCTTGTCTGCGTTGACTAGGATGGTTGATATTTCTGAGTCTATCGCGACCCTCTCGAGTCTTACAAGTGGCTGCTGTGTTCCTAACGGTACTACAGCACCACCCGCGATGAGGATCGCCAGGATAGCTACAATGGCCCAGCGCGACTTGTCCATTGCCATCCCAACCCTGGCGTCCGGCCCGACGCCGTGGTGTAAGGCCAGGTAATGCGCGAGCCGGCGAGAAGTAGCGTGAAGAGCAGCGTACGAGCAGTTCCCATCCCACGCGTCGACAGCTTGAGCCTCAGGTCTCTTGTCGACCATAATCTGGATGAGCTCATGGATACATGCCTCCTGGGTGGTTGGGACTCTCTCATTCCACGACCGAATAGCATCCGCATCTGCTGTGCTCAAGAGGTCAAGGTCAGCGAGGCGCATTTCGTTGTTGCAACTTCCCAGCTGGCTAATACTGTGCTCAAATTGAGCCAACAGCGCTTCAGCTGTAGGCTGAGGGAGCACATCCTCATCAAATCGGATGTCAATGTCCACCGCGTCGGGATGAACCGTACAGTCCACGGCAAGGGCATATCCACCAAAATCCGGACTTTCTGAGCTTGCTGTTATGGCTGTGTCGATCTCAAGCCCGATGTCTTCAATGCCGGGGCTATTGTTGCCAGACACAGCCGGTTGGATGATAAACAGATGTCCTGCGTCGAAATCGGAAGGGAAACCAGGCACGACATTTCGAATCCGCTGCAGGCCGACATGGGCGAATGGGACCATTTCCTTGGACTGTCGGTCAACAACCGACAGAAAGTCACTGACGGCCTGTTTCATATCCATCTGTATGCGTACAGGGACCGTCGTGATGGTCGGCCCAACAATATCGGCGATTCGCGGCACTGGAGCATCACGACCACTGAGAGCAATATTGACGATGGCCTCGTCACTGCCAGTATACGTGGCCACCGTCACTGCCCATGCTGTCCTTAGCAGGATGGGTATTGAAACCGGCGTCCCACGCTTGCTACACCCTGCAGAACAACACTTCGAGGGATCATGCAGTCGCTTCCGCACAATGCCACTGGCATGCGGCTGGTATCTTTGCGATGGGAGTTGCGGAAACCGAGTCAATTTGGCATCCTCTAGCTGCTTCTTCCAATATTGAGCCATGCCGTTCTCATCTGTTTCCTGAAGGTACCTGATGAACCGCGAAATCGGAGTAGCAACAAACCCAGTGTCCTCCCCTTGGTAGATCCACACGAGCATTCGCAACACCTGCATTAATGACCAACCGTCGTATGCAGCGTGATGCACGGTCCAGACAAAATAACTGCTAGTACTGTCTTCTACGATAGCCAGGCGATGGAGCCACACACCATACCCAAAGGATTTCTCTATGTCCTCAGCTAGATACTTACTCAACTCACAAGCAACAGACCCACATTCTGGAACATTCGTGGTGATGACCTGCAGCGATCCCCTTGCTCCGTAAACTAGGCGTGTCCGGAGGATTGCGAGTCTATCGCACAGTGCTTCCCACGCCCATTGGAGGCGAGGAATGTCGACCTTCGCTCCCATGCGGAATACCTGCTGTGCAACATACGCGCCCTTCTGCTGCGATGTGACGGCCATTAAGCCCTCTTGCAATGGCGTAGCAGGGTATACGTCTGTAATCTGCTCAGGTCCCGCGATATCCGCACACTGCTCGGCCACAGCAACCAGCCATTCGTGCTGGTCTTGTGGATCCAGGTCAGAGAAAGTATCCCAAAGTTCAAAAGGCGCTGCATCATGAACGGCGCTCTGCTCGGTTGCCACCCGGGCCATATCCACAAGACGCGGGTGCTGCATAATCTGGGCAACGCCCAGCTGCATGGGTATCGGTGCCGTCTGGGCCGCAGCCACGAGCCTCATGGCTGCTACGGAGTCACCGCCGTGATGGAAGAAGTCGTCCTCCATGCTGATTTTGTGGCTTTTCGGGAGGCCGAGGGCCTGTTTCCAGAGCTGGCCGAGCTGTTCTTCCGACGCGCTAAACATACGGTCTTCTACGGAACTGCTGTTACTCGGCGTAAACGGTGTAAGGTCCTCGAGGGTGAGTCCTTCAAGTCTATGTTTTGTTGCTCTTCTGTCGAGCTTCCCCGATGCGTTCACGGGGAGAGTCATCGATACAAAATGTGTCGGGATCATATACCGCGGGAGGGAGTGGCGAAGCTCGTCATGGAGAGCTGCTAGGCATATGCCCTGGTCTCCCTCGCCAGACTCCACTGCAGCGATCAATATTGGGTCCGCAAGATCTCGTACTTGGACGTAATGAACGCACGCAGCCTTGAGGCCTGAGTGCAAACGCACAATGTGACTCTCAATCTCCCCAATCTCCACTCGCTGCCCGCGGATCTTGATCTGATTATCTACACGACCAATATACTGTAGCAAGCCAGTGTCCCGGTCCTGTCTCACAACATCACCCGTTCGGTACAAGCGTCTTGTCGGAGGCATGCCGAGTGACTTAATGAACTGCGGGTCTAGGACGAAGGCTCTCTCCGTCTTATCTCCATCATGGAGGTATTCTCGAGCGAGCAGGGGCCCTTCGATAAGTAACTCGCCTTCGGCCCCCAGGGGTACAAGGTTATTATGGTCTAGCAGACTTGCAACCCATAGGGAGTTCGATACGGGCGAGCCGATTATAGGAGCATCCTCAGCACAAACAAGTGGGCCGTGTATGGCAGATAACATGGACGATTCGGCTGGGCCGTAACCATTGAATATCTTGACGCGGTCGAGCCACGGCCTGACATGGTCAGGACTCACTGCCTCGCCCGCCAGGACGACAGTATGGAGGGACGCTGGCACGCTCTCTGGACTGAGGAAGGAGGCGATAGTGGGTGTCAGGATAGCGAACGTCACTCCTAGCTCTCTCATCGTCAATGCGAGCCTATCTGTCCGGTCTGTTTCCGACGGTACGCAAACGCACCCCCCAAATGCTAAGGTAGCAAATATCTCCTCGATGCTGAGGTCAAAGGTAAAGGCGGAGAACTGAAGCATTTTTGTCGAGGACGTGATGCCAAAGCGAGACCCGTGCGCCAGGAGACCAGTACATAATGCCTGGTGCTCTAACACAACTCCTTTGGGAACTCCAGTACTGCCGGATGTGTATACGACCCATGCTACCGTCTGTGGCTCCGGCCAGGCTGGTATCATATTCACTGTGGGAAGAGAATCAAGAAGTCCGGTGTTAACAATGGTTAGATGGGTGACGAGGCCTTTCATGCGCTTCGCTTGTGTTAGATCGACCAATGCAACGGAAATATGGGCATCGGAAATGATAGTCTTGACTCGGGAGCCATGTTGCAGGGTAGGAAGTGGTACAACAGCGCCTCTTGCCATTAGAATAGCGACCATTGATATCACGGCGAACTTCGATTTCTCCATGCATAGACCAACAAGCCTCTCTGGGCCAACTCCAAGTGCAACAAGATACTGTGCCAGCCGGCCAGCAGCAGTGTACAGCTCGGAGTACGTCAGCCCGCCGTCTCTTGCGTGAACCGCCATGGCATTAGGGCTCTTGGTCACCTGTACTTCCACCAACTGCACTATAGAGGCTCTCGTGGCACTTGGTGGTGGGCTATTCCAAGTCAGTAGTTTCTCCTTGTCTTCCGGACTGATCACGTCCAGGGCTCCAATGCAAGCATCACGGCTGGCAGGGTCTAAATCTGTGTCGGGCAAATTATATATCTGCAGTTGGCGTGTAACATGCTCCAGCTGGGACAATAGTCCCGACACTCGTGACGGCGAGAGCACTTGCTTGTCGAACCGCATTTCCACAGTTACTCCTGCGCCATTTTCGTGCAGAGTGCATTCGACGACCAGTGGATAGCCTTCAAAGTTGCCTCTCTCCGCGTCTAGCATCTCCAGACCCAGCGCTTCTACGGACACAATATCTTCGTCGCTTGGTTGCACAAGAAACAGATGTCCCGGATTGAATTCATGGCCTAGGCGTGCTGCACGATGGATATTCGCGAATCCAAACTGAGTGTGTGGAGCCATACTTTTTGCCTCATTGTCCACTGAGTCGAGATACGCCGTGACGGCCTTCGTCCGCTGTATTTGGATGCCGCAGGGCACGGTAGTAATGGTTGGAGCAACGACATCCTCAATTCCAAACAGGGGCATGTCACGCCCCGACAGAACGACGGCAAACATCGCCTCGTCACTCGCTGTGTGGCTGGCAACTACCACAGCCCACGCTGCTCGGAGCAGAATGGCGGGTGAGACCCGGCGTCCACCTTGTTCCATCTGGAAGTGGTGTCTCAACACACCATCGGCGAAGGGCTGGTGTGATGACGCAGGGGGCTTCGGGAACGTTGTGGGCTGGGAATTCTGTAGCTTGTTTCTCCAGTAAGCATCGGTCTTTTTCTGGCTGTCATCCTTCGTCGTTTGGTCGAGATAGCGGATCATTCGTGGGATCGGGGTCACAGCACGCAAGGCGTCCGGATCTCGGCCCTGATACAAAGCCGCAACCAGGTTGAAGATCTTAACGACTGTTGGGCCATCATATGCTGAGTGGTGAGCTGTCCACACAAAGTAGCTCTCAAGCTGATCTTTGGTAGTGTCTTCAACAATGGCGAATCGATGCAAAGCGACTCCATAATCAAAAGATGCCGCGCGATCCTCCTTTACGAAGGCCATGAGATCCGATGCCCTCGTCCATGCAGGAAGAACCCGTGTCACCACCTGCACGGAGCCCGAATCGCCTGTGTACACAATCCGAGTTCTCAGAATAGGAAGCCATTCTGACACTTTGGCCCAGGCATCTTGGAAGCTTTGCAAGGTCACATCCACGTTTAGACGGTAAGCTAGCTGCGCAACGTACGTCTCGGGTGACCGGGTGGTGGCAGCCATGAGGGCCTCTTGTATGGCTGTAGTGGGATACACATCTTCTACATCACTGGGATGCACATTGCACTGCACGGCCACACTCGCTAATCGCGCTCTCCGATCCTCAACACTCGCAGAAAGGAACTCCTTCCACAAACTGAATGGCGGTGGGTCATTCCACGCGACTCTCTGGGCCATGGAATCATGTCCGTCAACGGCACGCGCCATCTCTGACAACCGTGGGTGTTCGACAATTTCCGCAACAGACAGGGATATGCCTGCCCTCCTAGCAATACCTGCCATGCGCATAGCGACAACCGAGTCACCGCCGATGTGCATGAAGTGCGTATCGCCGCCGATATCTCCTGCAGGGTACCGGAGCACATCAGCCCAGATTAACTGCAGTTTTCTTTCTGTCTCGGTGGTTACTGTGGCTCGGGCCGACACTTGTTTGAAAGCTGCTAGCTCCTTTGCTGTCAAGGCTTCAAGTAAACCGCGGGTTTTTGCCCGGTCTAACTTGGCCGAGGCATTCATGGGGATAGATACGAAAGGCACGTAGTGGGCCGGCACCATATAGTGTGGGAGGCAGTCCAGAAGCTCTGAATCCAACTTCTGCAATAGGTCTATCAGGCCTTCCGACGGCTCGCAGACTTCGCTGGGCATTGATTCAGTGTCCTTGTGAAGGGTCGTCCCATTCATATCAATAGCGGCCATGAGCATCGACGACTCCGACGGAGGATTGCGTGGCTGTACTAAATCCACACAAACCAGTGGCTGCCCGGCGAGCAACTGCGATATACGACTCTCAATCCCGACCACGTCCACCCGCTGTCCCCGTACCTTGATCTGCTTATCCCTGCGGCCCAGATATATCAATGAGCCATCATGGGTCTGCTGGACAAGATCCCCTGTGCGATACATCCGCCTCCCAGACTGTAGCCCTAGCGTTGCAAGAAAGGCTGGGTCCGTCACAAACGCTGCTGCAGTCCTTTCCGGATCATGGAGATATTCGCGCGCGATTGACCCCTCTATCAATAGTTCCCCTACAGCCCCAACGGGGCATAGGCGGTTGAAGTCGAGAGTATCAGCTATCCAGAGCCGGTTAGCCGCCGGGAAACCAATATTCGTTGCGTCCTCCACCCGAGTCAAGGGCCCATTTATCGTGGAGACATGCGAACATTCGGATGGCCCGTAGCCGTTATACACCTTTACATGCCCGTCATCCACCCACGGTCGCAGGACGCCCGGACTGAGCGCTTCTCCCGTCAATACTAAGGTATCCAGGAGGGGATAATCCTGGGGGTCAAGCAGTGAAGCAACCGTCGGGGTAAGGGTTGCGAAATTGATTTCCATAATCTTTATGGCCAGGCCAAGGTCATCTAGTCGTTCGTTCTCTGACGGGATGCAGACACAGCCGCCCACAGTCAGCGTTGTGAAGATGTCTTTCACGCACACGTCGAAAGTATGTGCTGAGAACTGCAGCGCCCGTGTCCACGGGCCCATGTTATAGCGGGCTGCTTGGACCGCCATGGGCGAGCAGAGTGTTTTGTGTTCCAGGACAACAGCTTTGGGCACACCTGTGCTCCCGGAGGTGTGGACGATCCAGGCTGCGTTGTCCGGTGATATACTTCGACCCAGTTGGTGAGTTCGTTTAGGTGGCCGAGCCTGAGCGAAATACTCATCGTCTACTATAATTGTTCGTGTTACACTACCCTCCAATCGCTTGGCATGTGTCGGATCAGCTATCAATATCGATATATCCGCGTTGCGCATAATCGTCTGGATATGAAATGCCGGATGCTGGTTGCCCAAAGGCACAACGACGCCACCGGCTTGCAGAATCCCTAGCATGACCACAGGTGCCCAACGAGACTTTTCCAGACATATACCAATCCTGTCTTCCACCTTTACGCTGAGATTGACAAGTTGGGCCGCCAGTTGAGATGCAGAGTCACATAGAGCGCGGTATGTTAGATCTCCGTCCCAGGCGCGCACAGCGAAATCATCGGGCTGTCGGTGTCTTGTATCCCATACAAGTTCGTGTACGCATTGTTGCATCAGCTGGTAGGGGCTTCTGTTCATAGTCATGATTTCCTCTTCGTCCTGCAGAGTTATGCCCCTGAAAGTAGACCAATGCTCGTTTGGATGCTGCTGCACAAAGACCAGGGCATCCATAAACAGCTGCAGGATATTCAGTGCATCATGCCTCGAGGAAATCGATTCCCACGTCGTCAGTCGCAGTCCCAGTCGATGTTTTTCGATGCTGATCGCCAGCGTGTAGTTATACTGCCGCAGCTGATTAGTCTCCCTTTCATATAATGCAAATCAAGGTTGTTTCATACGTCTGTTGGAGCCTCCCACGACACAATCTCAACGGCAATGCCCATCCTCTCCAATTCCGTCTCCGGCATACCTCGCGTAAAAGAAAGCAGACAGTCACCAAGCTCGCGCACTGACGGACCTTCCATGTGCTGATTGCCGTTCAAGATAGCGCCCTGATATGGTAGGCTGTCCAGGTAGTCCGCCTGGGCGCGCTCGAGAGCCTGTGCATTCGTCCCATTTCGATCTAATTCCATGCAAAGCGGGATTGTGTTGACAAAGTTCCCCGCGGTGTCCTGTAAGCCCTTGCTAGCCTTCTGACGCCCGGAGGCCGTATAGGAGAAGCACACGTGATTTGACCCGGTATAACAGCGCAGGACGAGCGCAAATGCCACCTGACAGGCATTCACTAGGGTGGCGTTGGACTGGTCCGAGAAACGCTGGATCACCTCTGGTGTGATAGCCATTTCTTTATCAATTGTGTACAGTCCCGTACGTGGTTCGTTGTCTCCAGCACTTGTACCGCTCAGAAAGCTCCCGTGCGCGTTCTGCAGGTATCGGGTCCAGTACGAAAGAGCCTCAGGCGATGTATCAGGTTGTGCACGTAGGAACTCGGCCGGCTGCATGGGCTCTGCTGCTGGCTGTGTCTCGGATAAGAATAGGAATAGGTCTCGCATAATAATGCCAATTGAGACGCCGTCGACTAACGCATGTGATATTCTGAGGCTGAACAACACCTTATTGTCCGCTTCCTGTGTCAGACAGAGCCGATGGGAATACTCGGAGCCGTACTCCACGAAAGCCGTATGTGTCTCTGCTGCAGATATGCTCGCAGTGTCGATTACCGGGTCTATTTGTCTTGCCACTACCTGGTCGAGCCTTCCAGGACGGTCGACACTGTCGACGAATTTCGTTCTCAGGGCTGCATGCCTGTGAACCACCGCTCTCCATGCTTCCTCGACGACGCTGGTCGTCACCAAGACCGCCGGATTTACAGAGGCAATTCTGATCGTAAGCTGGAGCTGATATTCGCGCGGGTCAATGGCTTGACGAGAGGCCATATTCTCCTGCATTGGGGAGCACGGTCCGATTGCGTCTATCTCATCGTCTTGGGAACTATATTGTCCAAGGACATCGTCCACAGCCACCACCCCATTGCCGAGTTCATCATGACGTTGCTGCGATTTCGCAATCTGATCAATCAAGTCCCTCAAACTCTGGGCCTGCAAAATCTCAGGGAGTTCGACCTCGATGCCCGCTTCATGACAAGCGCCCATGAAGAACACGGCTGTCAGGGAGTCTCCGCCGAGCGCCAGCCATGTTCTGTGCAGTTTAGTGCGAAGGCTCTTCGGCGGTATTTCAAGAGCGCTTGCTGCGAACTGTTGAAGCTTCAACTTCAGTGCAGATGACTCATTATCCAGATTCTCCATTGGTAAAGTTGTGGCAGCGAAGTTATTGTTGTTCAATTGCTGGGAATCTATGTTGTTTTCACCACGATAGTAAACCATGTATAGATAATTAATATATACAGCTCCAATTTCGATATGCTCGTCGCTAATTCCACCTCGATTCCCGCTATGTCAGACTTTGTGCGAGCCCTGGGCTATTGCCAGTGGCCCCACGGTGGTGCCATTGCCTATTCTGTCCAGTGATTCTCAAGAAAAATGCACCCATCCCTTATCCAAGGCTCCTCCATAGTCAAGGGTGCGTCAAAATTATGCTCCCCAGGCACCACCGACAGTATCTTCTGCAACCCCGGCACGATCTTCTCTACGTGTCTGACAAATTCAGTCGAACAACTAGCAGGAACCTGCGGATCTCAGCCAACCCCTCTTCGAGACTTCATCATCGTGTATCTTACCACAGAATCACTGTCCCCATGAACCACCCAAATGGGCGGACACCAGGTCCTCCTCTCAATAGCCGCGAGAGCATCAAGCCTCGGATCAGGTCTTGCCATCATCAGCCGTGGCAATCGGCCCTGCTGTAGAATACACGCAACAAGCCCCCACATCTCCAGGACATCCCCGGCAGTCCTCACCGTGCCTTTCGTCTGCTGAACATACGCCCGGATGATCCTTTCCGCTTGGCGCGGCGGCGGCGGCATAACCCCTAGGATCGGCCTTGGCCGCGCCATCCGCATCTCGGGCACATCGTAGTACAGTGGGCCATACAGCGATAGGACCGCCCTGACAGCGACGTCCGGACGCTGCAGCGCGGAATGCAGCGCGATGGTCCCCCCTGCGCTGTGTCCAGCACAGATGACGCGGTGGGCATCAGGCCAGTGATCCCAAGATTCTGACTCGGCAATTTCAGGTAGGGAGTGTAGGAACCAATTCCAGAAGGCGTGCATGTCGTCCATGATGTCTGCGCCCGTCGCCTCGGGCAGGAGACGATAATCTGGAGCGATTATCATGGCGCCTCGAGATAGAGCAAACTCGAGCAGCCACCATGGCCACCACGGCTCGTAGAGGCGGTCCCCAACAATGAAGCCACCTCCATGCCAGTATACTAAGACAGGGGCGGTGGTAGGGGCACGTTTAGCGCTGGTCTCATCGGTTTCGGTTCGGGGCGTGAAGATGGAGGCCCAGATTTGGTGCTGCGCGACTGTGGTGTATACTAGGTCTTTCTTGCTGAACGCGTCGAATTTACTTCGTGGGGATGTCATTATCTCGTCGGGTACGCCATTCAAGTTGTTTGGCTTAGTGCATTGCTTGTTCTCGTGTTATATATATTCGAGTGGCGCCACCGCCACTTGCAATGAACGTAGTATATCAAAGATGCTATACTTTACCCTCCTTTGCTCAGACTACCAGATTCACATGATTAGTGCCTTTTCTTTTCTTTTTTTTTTTCTTTTCTTTTTTTTTTACTACATACTCCTCACGAGCGGCAGCTCTTGGGCGGCTGGGTGGCATCATGGTGCGGGATCGGTCGGACGGCGAGGGTGGTATCATCTGGGTAGATCTGCATAAGACGCACTCGGCGGGACGCCTTCATTACGAGATGAGGTGCATTAGCACTATACGCTGCAGGTCGGAAGTGTAGTGCGGATGTATATACCCTGACGCTGACACGCACCGAAAAGCATCCTTGTTAACATCGATACCCCCACTGTTACCCAAATCTCGCCTGCTCTTGACGACGCTACTATAGCACACCATGACGCAGAGTATTATCGTCGGCGACGTCGCGAACGACGACTTTGGCACCCACGAACCCCCCTTAGCGTCTCCATCCAACGGCATGTACATGAACGGTACAAACAGCACGCACACCAACGACACCAACGGCAACTACACCAATGGAACAAACGGCGCAACGAGACCAGAGGGCTCCGCCGCCCCAATCGCCATCTGCGGCATGGGTGTCCGCCTACCAGGTGGAATCCGCAGTCCGTCCGACCTCTTCACGTTTCTCCTTAACAAAGGCGACGCGCGCAACATCGTCCCCTCAGACCGATACAACGTCGAAGCCTACTACGACCCGTCCGGGAAACCGGGCACCATGAACACAAAGTACGGGTACTACCTAGACGACCTCAACCTGGCAGACTTCGACGCCTCGATGTTCGGCATGTCCAATGCCGAGCTATCGACGCTTGATCCAGCGCAACGCCTCCTGCTTGAAGTGACGCGCGAAGCACTCGAATCGGCTGGTGAGGGGGACTTCCGCGGGTCGAATATCGGGACCTTTATTGGGGACTTCACTGAGGATTGGCAGGATATGCAGAATATCGATCTGCTAAATCACCAGCCGTATCTCATGCTGGGGAGGTCAGATTTTGCCCTTGCAAACCGCGTTGCATTCGAGTATGATTTGCTTGGGCCGAGCATGACGGTGAAGACGGCTTGTTCTGCAACGGCCGAGGCAGTCCACCACGCGGTGCTGGCCATTCGGTCTGGGTCTTGTTCTGGGGCTATAGTGGGAGGGGCGAATTTGATTATCACGCCGAGAACGAGTATGTCCATGTCCATGCTGGGCCTGTTGGCGCCGGACGGCAACTGTAAGACCTTTGATGCGAGTGCTGATGGGTTTGCTCGTGGGGAGTCGGTGTGCGCGTTGTACCTGAAACGTCTTGATGAGGCAATCCGAGATGGAAACCCCGTCCGCGCGGTCATTCGCGCGTGTGATAGCAATGCTGACGGCGGTGATGGGTCGCGGACATTCGGGACGCCGAATCCCAAGGCGCAGGAGGCGCTGATCCGGCAGACGTATGCTTCTGCGGGATTGGCGCTTGGCGATACAAAGGTTGTTGAGCTCCACGGTACGGGGACAGTGGTTGGGGATCCGTTAGAGACATCCGCTGTGGCACAGTGCTTCGGTGGTGACGACCGGCTTTATATTGGGTCTGTAAAGCCTAACTTGGGGCATGGAGAGGGTGCGTCTGCCTTGACGAGTATCGTCAAGTCGATCGTGGCGCTCGAGAGTAAAACGGTCTTGCCAAATATCAAATTCCACAATCCGAATCCCAAGAGTGAGTGAGCCTGTGTATCGCGTGTTTTGCAATGCTGATTGTATAGTTCCCTGGCATCGCAACCTGCATGTCCCGGTAGAGCCAACCCCATGGCCGGATCGGACTCGGGAACGAATCAGTATGAACTCGTTCGGCCTGGGAGGGTCCAATGTACATGTGAGTGCTTTGAATCTATTCAGCCATCGTATGGAACGGCCGCTCACCCACACTCCTCGTAGTTGGTCCTCGACTCTGCCGAGTCTATGGGGGTCGCATCACAACCGCATCAAATGATTAATGGCCACAGCTTTCCCAAGCGCAAGACCTTGCTCCTGATATCTGGAAACAGTGAACCGGCAATTACGGAGCTGGCGGCTAACTACGCAGACTATCTGCAAAAGAATCCATCGCGGCTTGACGCCATGGCCTACACTCTTGCCGCACGAAGAGAACGTCTGAAGCTGGGGAGTTATTGTATAGCAGATGGCGTCAGCATTAACAAGCCCGCTACTCCATCGGAGAGCAAAGGGGTTCGCGCGGTTGCATTCGTCTTTACAGGACAGGGAGCGCAGTGGGTGGGCATGGGCCGCGCAATGGTAGAAGAAAATACGGTCTTTCTTGCGAGCATCAACGAGATGGATCAAGTGCTGCGATCTGTGGAGAATCCACCGGACTGGTCTTTAGCAGAGCTGTTGCAGTTGACTCCCTCGACCGCCAACAATGCGTTTAATCCTCCAGACATCTCGCAGCCTCTATGCGCAGCCCTGCAGATCGCGTACGTGGATGCCCTCGCGGCGTGGGATATCAAGCCATCCGCCGTCGTCGGGCACTCCAGTGGAGAAGTCGCCGCGGCGTATGCTGCTGGGGTATTGACAAGACAAGAGGCCATCATCGCCGCCTACTATCGTGGATACGCCTGTGCGCGGTGCGAGACCCCTGGGACCATGGCAGCCGTTGGGCTGGGAAGCGACGAGGTTGAGCAATATCTAAAGCCTGGTGCTGTGCTGGCGTGCGAGAACAGCAATGCGAGCGTGACCATCTCCGGCGATGTCGACGCCGTTCAAGAGACCATGGCGAGCCTGCAGCAGGAAAAGCCCAATGTTTTTGTCCGCCAGCTTCGTGTGCCCATCGCATATCATTCCCATCACATCAAGGCCGTCGGTGAGCTCTACAGGTCATTAGTCTCACCGTCTCTGGCGCCAAAGGCACCAACCGTGCCATTCTACTCCACAGTCTGGGGCCGAAGAGTCCGCGAAAGCAAGGCCCTGAATGCCCAGTACTGGCAATTGAATATCGAACAGCCAGTACTCTTCCGTACTGCAGTGTCGAAGATGTTGGCTGATCTCTCCAACACGGCATACCTAGAAATAGGTCCTCACTCGGCCATGGCCGGGCCCCTTCGCCACATATTCAAGGAGACAGACAATGCATCAGCACCGTACACGTCGGTCGCTGAACGGGGCCAAGTCGCTGCTGATACCTTCCTTTCAGCCATCGGCGGCCTCTTCTGTCTGGGTATAACACCGCGAGCCCCCATATCCGAAAACGCCTACACCCTCCCTGACCTCCCCACCTACCCCTGGAACTATACATCAACCTACTGGTCCGAAACGCGAATGACGGCTGCGTGGCGCTTCCGCAAACACCGTCCGCACGAGCTCCTTGGCCAGCGCATCCTCGAGAGCAGCGACCTCGAGCCCGCATGGAGGAACTTCCTGCGCCTGAGCGATGTCCCATGGTTGGTGGGCCACTGTGTTGAGAAGGACGTTGTCTTCCCTGCAGCTGGCTATGTAGCCATGGCTGGGACGGCGGTATCACAACTACCAGGTTCAAGATCAGGGTACACCGTACAGAATGTGAATATCGCCGCTGCAACACTACTAGAGGAGGCAAGGACCATCGAGCTGGTGACGACGCTGCGCAAGCACGCTCTGACGTCGTCGAATGATAGTCGGTGGTGGGAGTTCTCCATTTGCTCTGAGACCAGAGGGACGTGGACGAAGCACTGCTGGGGTTTGGTCACTGATGGATGTGCCGTGGCTTGTCCGGCTGAGCGAGACGTAGACGTTGCGCCGTTCAGACGCCCAGTTGATGCAAAACGGTGGTATCAGGCTCTATCGCGGACTGGATTGAACTATAGCGATCGCTTCATTGGGCTCCAGGACATGACCGCCAGTCCTGTCGATATGAAAGCATCACTTAGCATAACGGATCAACAAACCGACGGCGAGGATTACGCCCTGCACCCATCCACCCTAGATATCGTCTTGCAGTCCTGGTCCGTCGCAGCTACAAAGGGCGAGTATCGCCAGCTCAATAAGATGTTCCTCCCCACGTTCATCGAGCAATTCTACGTCGGTTCGGGCGGGCGCCGGGACACGCTTCGAGTGCGCACAACGGCGCAGGAGTCTGCAGCGGTGGCGCTGGGAGGTTCCTACGGAGTGACAGGTACTAACGAGATTGCATTCGTGCTAGCCGGATTCCAAGGCACGAGGATGAACGGGTCCATTAGACAAGATGCGCCGGCAACGAATGCATGGTCGATCCAGTGGCATCCGGCCATTGAGCTTGCGGACCCCGGGACGCTGGTCCGTCCAACACAGGATATGACTGATGCCTTTCGGTTGGCAGAGCAAGTTCGTATCTTGTGCGCGGTTGAGATTGCACACGAGGCTGCTACTGTCTCGTCACTGGCGCAGCCATTCTTC
This sequence comes from Aspergillus fructus, assembly GCA_027569115.1. Classification (NCBI taxonomy): domain Eukaryota; kingdom Fungi; phylum Ascomycota; class Eurotiomycetes; order Eurotiales; family Aspergillaceae; genus Aspergillus; species Aspergillus fructus. The sequence continues at coordinate 53,419 of JAPDEM010000035.1, forward strand.
AAGCACTTTGTGGCTGGGGTAACAAGGCAATTAGATCATATCGACCAGGGCCAGTCCAAGGTGCGCGATGCCGTGGAACTCAAGGCGCTTGACCGAGAAGCCCGGGTGAATAAACTCGCCGATTGGCGTGAAAAGAGCAAAGGAAGTCCCGTCGAGGCAACGGTCGAAGCGCTCTGGCGCACCTGCGAAAGGATCAAGGATGTTCTTGAAGGCCGCCAGGACTTCTTAGACCTCCTACTTACGGACGACGCGTTGCAGAAACTGTACAATGAGTACAACGCGTGGTCTCACAACCGGGTTTTCTTCCAGGTCCTGGGTCTGAACAAGCCGCAGCTTCGCATCCTAGAGATCGGGGCTGGCACAGGGAGTCTAACGGCAGTTGTACTGGAGGCGCTGCATTCCGCTGCAGGGGAGCGGTTGTATGGGGAGTATACGATCACGGATGTCTCGGCGGGTTTTATCAATCAGACGAAGGAGCGGTTCAGCGAGCACCAGAACCTCAAGTTCTCGGTTTGTGATATTGCGTTAGACCCACTCGAGCAGGGGTTCGAGGCTGGGTCGTACGATTTGATATTAGCTTCTAACGTACGTTATAATAGAGCAATGGCGCAAGTTGGTTGCAGTGAACTGACAAATCCAGGTCTTACACGCAACGCCGAATGTGACTCAGACGCTGAAGAACTGCCGCACGCTGCTAAAGCCGGACGGGCAGATATATCTGCAGGAGGTATGCTCAGAGGTCAGATTCCCTGATCTCATCTTCGGGCTATTCGAGGGATGGTGGGTTGGCCGTGAGGACGACCGCGTTGATCGTCCGGTGATTTCTGAGGATAGGTGGGATACCAGGCTGCGACACAGTGGTTTTCAGGGTATCCAGTTCGCTGTTCGCGACAATAACGACCCGGATCTTTTCACTATCAGTAATATCGTGGCTCGTGCTGGGTTTGATCAGCCCGAAGAGCGCACTAAACCCAGGGTAACCCTTCTTAAGCCAAGCGCTGAGTTAGGCCAGTTCGGACAAGCTGTGAAAAGCGTTCTCGAGGATACAGGATACAGCATCGATGAGTTCGTTTGGGGATCCAAGCTTCCAGACCAGCAGGACATCATCTCGCTTATGGACGTTGACAACACTCGCCCTGCGCTGCTGGCAGACATCAACTCGACAGACCTAGCGAGATTCGTAGAGATGGTAGAGGATGTCTCTGGACAGGCTGTCCTCTGGCTCATGCGTTCTGCCCAGACGGAATGCTTTGATCCACACCAGGGCAAGATGCTGGGAATGGCAAGATGCATTCGGGCCGAGATCGCCATTGACTTTGTCACTGTTGAATTGGACAGACTCGACAAGGAGACAGGCCACACCGTTGCAAGCATTCTCAAGACCGTGCGTCAAGCACAGCAGACTGTAGCAGACACAGAAGACAGCCTTGACATCGAGTCCGAGTACACCGTCCGTCAGAGTCAGGTCCTCGTCAGCCGAATGCATAAACTCTCCGTGGACAAGGCGCTGGCCGCCACTTCTGCTCCATTCCAAGCCAAACACCTTACTCTCGGCCAGCCCGGTATGCTCCAGACCATGTCCTGGACAGGCCATAGGCTCCCCGCGCTAGCACCCGGAGACGTCCAAGTGAGGATCCTATATGCGGGTCTAAACTTCCATGATGTGGCGGAGGCAATGGGCATCATGGACCCAGACGGGCACTCGGATAGCGATGGATATCACGGCCTCGGCGCGGAAGGCACCGCAATTGTCACCGCCGTCAGCAATGATGTGAAACATGTCTCTGTCGGCGACCGGGTGGTATTCATGGAGATCCCAACTGGTGCCTTCGCGACAGAGCTACAGATGCCAGCGGACCTGGTCATCCGGGCCCCTGGAAATGTCAGCAATGAGGATGCCGCAGGCTTAACCGTCCCGTACTTGACTGTACTATGGGGCTTCATGGAGAAGGCTCGTTTGAAACGGGGCCAGAAGGTGCTGATACACAGCGCAGCCGGGGGGGTCGGGATTGCCGCCATTCACGTCGCACGGTGGCTGCAGGCGGATATCTACTGCACTGTGGGTTCGCCAGAGAAGGTCGACTTCCTGACCAAGGAGCTAGGCATGCCTAGACACCGCATCTTCCATTCGCGTGACGACAGCTGCGTAGCAGATGTGATGCGCGCAACTAACGGAGTGGGCGTTGACGTTGTCCTTAACTCGCTCTCTGGGGAGTTGCTTCATGCATCGTGGAAGTGCGTTGCCCGTGAGGGCTGCATGCTCGATCTTGGAAAGCGAGATTTCCTTGGTCGTGGCCGGTTGGCATTGCGGCCGTTTGCCGATAACAGGTCGTTCTTTGGGATCGACTTGGCGGCTCTTTCAGTGCACAGCAAGCACAAGGTTGCTCCGTTGCTACAGTTAATGGTCCAGCTTCTCCGCGATGAAAAGATCTTCCCCTTGCACCCTACCACCGTCTTCGAGGCTGAGAGGATCCAGGACGCCTTCCGATACATGCAGAAGGGCATCCACCGGGGTCGCATTGTCATTAGGATGTCTGGCAGCCATCAAGCGCTTCCCGCGAGCCCACCAACGCCCAGGCCAACTTTCAAGCCTGATGCGGTGTATTTGCTTACTGGTGGTCTTGGGGGATTGGGTCGATCGGTTCTCTCCTGGATGGTGAGCCACGGTGCTCGCCATCTTGCCGTAATATCTCCCACAGCAGGGACACGCCACGAGCATGTGCAATTCATCGCTGAATTGCGCGAGCGAGGGTGCGAGCTACGCTGCTTTGCTGGGGACGTCTCCAAGGTTGGTTGTGTGCGCGGAGTGGTCCACGCCCTGCAGACTGCAGGCCCTCAGATCCGGGGCGTTCTACACCTGGCAATGGTGCTACGGGATACCGGCTTCGTTAACCTGGACCATGCCAGCTGGACGACGGTGGCCGACCCCAAGGTCCAAGGCACCCTGAACCTGCATCATGTACTCCCCAGGGATATGGACTTCTTCCTCATGTTCGGCTCGACCAGCGGGACGCTGGGCTCATACGGACAATCCAACTACGCCGCGGCCAATTCGTTCTTAGACTCCTTTACACACTTCCGTCATGGCCTTGGGCTCCCCGCCGCAGTGCTGGACATTGCTGCTGTCGGCGACGTGGGCTACGTCGCCTCGACCAAAGACGTGGCCGAGCGCCTCGAGCGAACTCTAACCCGGTTCATGAGCGAGGCGGATTTCCTCCACGGTCTGCACCTTGCCCTCGAACGCTCAGCAGAAAAGTACACGTCCCCTCCGACGCCAACTCCAACAACTGTATACCAAGACTCCTCCCAGATCATCCTATATAACGAACTCACCCGGCCCCTGTCCGACCCCCAGAACACGATGGCTTGGCGCCGCGATCCGCGTCTCTCTATATTCCGCAACAACCAGGATTTCACGGTCGAGGGCGCCGCAGGTGGCAGTGAAAGTCTCCGCAGCTTTTTCGCCTCGTTGCCTAACGAGCCAGAGAAGCTGAATGATCCAGCGACTGTGACGTTTCTCGCCCAGGAGATCGCCAAGCGGATTTTCTCGTTTCTCATGAAGGACGACGTGGCGATTGATACTTCACAGACACTAATGTCCATGGGCGCGGACTCGCTAGTCGCTATCGAAACTCGCAATTGGTGGAAACACGCGTTGGGAGTTGATATAACGGTTTTGGAATTGACTAATGGGGGCCACACGATGGAGTTTTTGGGTGGGTTGGCTGTTGAGAGGCTGAAGGAGAAATTTCTGCATTCTGCTACCTAGATTGTAAGGGATTACATATATCTTGACCTAAATGTAAATATATATATTGCAGTACAGAACTATAAGATCCTTGACCTTGAGAGTTGATGCGAAGAACATGAAAGGGTGTAATACACCTGCTGATATAGAATGAGTGTCGCGAGTAGTATATTTCAAGAATAAAACATTGTTAAGAGACTAACACTGAAGTTCTAATGTTATACCTGTTGCAAAGTATACAGGTTTCCTGGGATGAGCACGTGATATTATGCATGCCTGAGGTTAAAAACCCTTCTCCAGGGCCTCTTATTATTGGGCCCTCGGATAAGGTGGCTACATCACATGATATCGGAAGGATCGGCACCGGTGGTCCGAGGTCTCAGGGCGGTGGGCTGAGTTACGCTCGCATAAGGAACCCGACCTATGAAGACGCATGATTGTGTTATGAATTACAGGGCGGCGGACCACGCGTGGTGGCCGGAGCACCTGGGAATTACATGTTTTTCAAAGAGCTGATTAAATGCCATCTCTTGCCTAGAGTTTTGCCTTATCTATTCCATGATCAGACTTTCTCTACCAACTCGTCACCTCTCTTCTCCTCGCCCGCATATCCACCATTCTCAATCTCCATCTTTTGAATGTCCACATTGAACTGGACCATGCGCTTGGCAAACTCCTTCTCCTCATCCCACACAAAGGGGCTCTTGCTGGCAAACAGGAAATCGATCTGCTCGAGCGTGCGACCGGCAGTCTCGGGGAAGAAGCAGTAGACGATGGGAATGTAGACGAGCATCGCGGCCCCGAACACGTAGAAGGTCTGAAGCAAAAGCCGTCAGAAACGAAACATACCGGAGGGGGAGGACAGGGATAACCTTCTCCTGGATACCAGCAAACATAACGGGGACCAGCAGCGACCCAGCGCCGTAGCCAACCGCCCAGCCGGCAACACCAAAGGCGTTACCCTTGGCGCGCAGCCATGTCGGGAAAATCTCGGTGGGATAAATAAATGGAATCATCAACCAGGAGGAGCTGAAGACAACCACATAGAGAAAGACAATGGCGGCGGCGCCGGTTCCGTACTGCGCAGCCTTGTCGGGGTTGTTGGTGGCTCCGCGGTTCAGACCGCCACTCGAGGGACGTTAGCAGGAGTAACGTCGGGGGCGACAAGGTTGTGTGTTTACTTACAGGGTAAAGAGAATCATACTCAAAACGACTGCTCCCCAGTAGAGGGTCCGGCGACGACCCACTCGATCCAAGGTCAAGGCAGCGACCCCAGTCCCGAGAATACCGCAGGTCATGCACACAGCAGAGAGCCAGTTGGACTTCAAATCGTCAAAGCCAGCAGTGCGATAAATGTTGCCCGAGTAGATGACAACGGCTGCGATGCCCGTGCCATATTGCATGAGGACCTGGAGCCAGAACGCCAACTGGATACGACGGCCAATGTGAATATCCCCAGATCCAATGCCCAAGAACATTTTGATATAATTGGAGTTCTGTGACTCGTGCTCCATCTGCACGACGGCGACGATCTCGCGAATTTCGCTCTGCACATCCGGGTGCTCGCGGTCGCCATCGCCACGGAGTTTGGAGATGATTTCAAATGCCTCCTCGTTGCGTCCAACCTTGACGAGCCACCGAGGCGATTCAGGAATGAGCAAGGTGCCGATGACAAGGAAGACAACCGGGATCACTTGGCAGGCAAAGCAGAAGCGCCATCGAAACGCCCCGCCGGCATATTCGGTGAATGAGGTAGCAAAACCAATCCAGGAAGACAGGGCAATGCCTCCAAAGTTGGCGAGGAAAGTCAGGGCAATCGTTTGCCCTCGATGGGACGCTGGAGCCAGCTCTGCGGTCCATGAGGGGGCAATTACGATAATGAAGGAGACACCAACACCCGCGACGACACGAGCACAGAGTATGTGAGCGAGGTTCACGGCACTAGCCTGCAGGATGACTCCGGCAAGACACCAGAAACAGGCCATCCAGATACCCTTGATCCGCCCGTATCTGTCAGAGAAGCTCCCGGCCCAGAAGGCTCCGAGGAGAGCACCGAAATAGTATATGGCAGCGATGCCACCCTGCAGAGAGGGGTTGATGACTTTTCCGTGCTCATCGGCGAAGCCCATTCGGTGCTGTAGTTGTGATGTTCGATTAGTTCATGATTCTCATCCTTTGAAGCCAATGGGCTAGGGACTGTGGTTACTCACGCCATATTCTGGGGCGACATTGACGGCGCCCATGACACCCTGGCTCATGCCCTCATAGGAGATAGCCACGGCAGAGACTGCAGTAATCAACTTGAGCAGCCTAGGTCCAGGCAGTGTCCGCCAGAACCCTTTCTGGATCATGGTGAATAAAATTGAACGAGGAAAAAAGTAGCCGAAGGCAGCTTTGGAACGAATATAGTAATGGGAGAAACCAAAGCTGTGAAAGACAGCCCCGTATAGCCGATGGAGAAAGACCGTTATCGTATCGGGGACACATGGGGATGTTTATAGACGAGTGATCTTTTCATCCATGGTACATATGACATTTGGGTGGCGCGGGAAGAAGCAGAGGCACCGACAGAAACAGGGAGAGAAACCCCATGGGGAGCGAAATGGGGGATCTCCAGAGTCTGGTCTTTGGTTCCACCAGACCTCGGGGGCGTTTTCCTGGTCACTCTGCTCCACTGCCTCCGCACCATAAATTCCGAGCTCTCCCACTCTTTTGCTTCCCCTTGGCCCGGTCTCCTCTATTCTCGTCTCGATCTTCCTACTTCGATCAAAGATACACTTTAGCCAACTACTGCCGCCCCACTCCTGCCGATCTCACAGACTTCGGCACGGATTTCGATATGGGGCAGCTTCGCTCAAAAGATGGATGGTGAGTTTCCCTACACTACTCCGGGGCCGTTACGATACGTGTCCATGATCTCTGTCTTTCGTCGTGAGTTTTGCTGAATTCCATCGCAGCCTAACTTGCCGGAAGAGGCATGTGAAATGTATGCCCGTCACTAGTCCAATATAGGCTGTATGCAACTGCTTACCCGCGAACAGGCGACCAAGCCAAGCCGATCTGTTCGCAGTGCCAGAAAAAGGACCGACCATGCCTTCGAGAAGATCCATCCAATCGCCTTAGGATCAAGCCTTATCAGATACCAAAGAACAGAAAAATATCCAAGGACGCTCCGGATCTAGACCATGATGAAAGATCTCCTCTTTCGGAACACGGAGCGGTGGTTGCTAATACAACCAACCCGGAGCACATTAACAACCGATTCTATACTGGCTCCTGTAATAAAGAATATCACAATGCCTCAGTAATGCCACAGTACAGCACGCAGGAGACAAATACCCACACCATGCTTCCCGCGCCTCTGATGGCCTCTCCAGTCAACAATAATACAACTACCTCACCCTACTTCAGCGCGGTCTCAATCCCGATCTCCCAGCTGCTCCGAGCCGATCCTCTAAGTCCATTGTCTCCAGCTTCGCCAGCAGGCTTGATACATACAGGGTCTCCACTGACCTACAAAGAAGCTTACCTTGTGCATCACTTTGCAACGCACCTCGGCTATTGGCTCGACTGCACTGACGCTTCCCGCCAGTTTACCCGGAAAATCCCCGTCCTGGTCAAACAATCGCCGATCCTGCTGCATGCCGTGATTTCCTATGCGGCTCGACATGTCGGAGATGCTGAAATGGCCGAGCGAGCGCATGAGCGTTGTGTGGAGCTACTGATCCCCTGCCTGAGCTCGGAGACAGTAGTCGATGATGATGTTCTGCTGTGCGCAATCGTTATCTTGCGGGTGTTTGAACAGTTGAACGGTAAGTAGGAAATGTTTCACGCCACTGCACTGGCTAATACTTTTGGAAACTGAAACAGTCATGGTAACCGGGAACGACCAGGAGCGTCATCTAGCCGGCTGCTCGGCTCTGCTCCGGGCGTCGCAAGGACGTGAAGTGGATCCGTCTACCCCGGGGCTGCGGCAGGCCGCCTTCTGGGTGTACATGCGCCAATGCCTGTACAATGCCTGTGTACATCAACAAGCACCTAATGTGGATCTGAACTTGGCTCTCATTCCTCCCCCGAGCGGAGGTGACCCCCTGAGCGATTTGAGGTCTGAAACTGCATGGGCCAACACTATGACTTGGATCTGTGCCACAGTGGTAAGCTTCTGCTTTGGATCAGCCCACCCTGAGCCCTCCAGTAGAATCCGTCGATGGCAAGAGCTATCCGAAACTGTCGAGAGTTGGCTGAGCAACCGGCCGGGCACGTTTGACCCAATTTGGTACAGCGAAGCGGTCCCAGCGAGTGGAAACCCATTCCCAGAGATATGGTTCAGGGCGGACTGGCATAGTATGTCTGCCAAAAAGGTAGTCGACTTGTTACTGTCTAACGTTGTTTATAGTTATGGCATTCGGCTTTTACCATCTCGCCTGTATGCTTCTGGCCATCTACAAGCCATCGCCGAAATTTGCTGTCAGGGGACTGCATAGCACTCGCGAATCCGATGTGAGTTCTGGCTTTTGCTGTCGAGTAAAAGGGTTGTTGTTAACGCCATCAGATCCGAGTCATGATGCACGCCCGTGCAATCTGTGGGGCATGCAACAGCTCCTCTTCAACGGTGCCATCATTGATCACACTCTGCCATTCCGCCTTTATTTGTAGGGCCACCTTTCTAGCCTTGTCCTGCAGTTGCTAACGTCTATAGGGGGTCCGTTGATGACAGATCTAGGGGAAAGAGCTGGAGTAATCAGGCTGCTACAAGACATGGAAGCGAAGCATGCATGGCCAACAACTTGGATAATCAACTCTCTAAACGAAGAATGGACGATGACATAGTCCTTTCACAAAAAGCTCACGATGTGACAAAGGCAAATTCATTGACCCTCATTGAATGATACCACTGCATACTTTCCGTTCTGGATCCAGGCACCATGGGGCGCCTCCTCGTTCAACGCGTCAACCTCGCTTTGGGTCTCGACACCCACGCAGACGTCGGACTTGTTCGTGCGAAGGGCCAGAATATGGACGCCGCTCTGCTTGCCTAGGGGACCCAGAGCCTCTTCAAATGTGGTAGTTTGAGGCCACATCTCATCCTTGGTCAATTTGCGGTAGTTGAGGTCGCCCTTGAGGATAACCAAATAGCTTTCCTGGAGGTCCTTGAAGAGGGCAGGTGCCCTGGATGGCATGTCGTGGAACGAGAACGGCGTTGTCCAGAAAGGATCGCTGGTCGTCGTGATGGCGCCCGACTGGAAGAGCTTGCGAAGTCTTGGGATGAGCTGGTCGATATACTCACGACATGGGAAGCATTCGGAAGAATCAAGGTGGTAGAACAGCGATTCGACATCCGGAGGAGTGACATCGCTGACGAACCACGGAAACTCCTTGGTATGCAGTTTGACAGAGGTGGCAATGCCTGCGTCCAAAAGATAGGCAGCATACAGCACATCAGTAAAAAACTCGAAGCCAGCGTTGTCGAGGATAATATCAATGCGGCGATTAGGTTGACCGACAGTCCGCTGAAGATAGACCCAGACGTCGTTGGTGTCATTGTCGACGATATTCCGCTGGCTCTTCTGAATGGCGTCACGGCCCTGCAGGCTTTGCAAGTCCTCCAGGGTGAGGTTGGCGAGGAGTGACAGGTCTGTAGCGTTCCCCCACAGGGAGATCTCCGTCATCTCAATATACAGCAACCTCTTGGCCTCTTCTTTGTTCTCGCTCTGGGCGAGTTGAGTATCGGCAACGATCTGCATGTAACGGCAGGCGAGCTCCTCGACGGCGGCCCTCGAGTTGATAAAGGTAGAGTCTTTCTGGCGCTTGAAAACATCGTAGTTTTGCCACTGCTTCGAAGAGTTCAGGACCCGCTGAATGCTTCTGGAGGTATTTTCAGCCCAATTTCAGTGATCTGATCTTTGCAGCGCCAGTCGTACCGGTACATGTAGCACTCTCCAAAGAGCCAAGGGCAGTTTGTCCAACTGCACTCCCCAACTGAAGCGAGCTGCTTGTTCCATTCTTGAATATCGAGTTTGCCATCATCTCGAAGCGGTCTGACGCGCCGTGAGTCCCTGGCTTTTCGGTTGTTGGAGAAGTACGTACGTGAGAGGCTTGTTCTGTTCAATTCTTTTCTTCATGTCTTTGAGGGCAATCTGAATGGCGATGCCTTCTGCTCTCTTCTGCTCGTCAACATCCTCCGCGGCTGCTGTTTTACCAACGTCGTCAATGGTGCCCTGGATGATTTTGGGCCATCGGCTCTCGGCCGTCTGTTTAGCCATGGACCCCATCTCTGACGTCCAAACTGCACGAACTTTTTTGATGGTCATGGCGGCGGGCGACACTATGATGCAATCCTGAGATCTGACTATACACGGTAAGGTATCAGTGACAGCAGAACTCGGGGAGCTCTTTAAGTATTAGCCACTACTCGTTAACAAAAAAAGTGGCCGACCTCGGGATTCGCTGGAGACAGTCCATGGAAGAGGGGGACCCAGAGCTCAGACCGTCGCTTAAACGGTCCGAGACTCACGGCTGAAATGGCTGGGGTTCAATCCCGGGGAGGAGTTGACAGTCTGGCACCTCGTCTCGAAGATTCCCAATTAGGCAATCCCGGTATCCACTTGCGCCTCAGAATCGTCATGGAGCTCATAAGCGCACCCCGAGTCTTCGATTCTCCGCGGTTTCTCGTGGAATGGCTGGCCGATGCTGCGATATGAGGGGTAGGGTGTTCTTCTTGACTGCCGGCCAGGAAACGGGGTTAGTTCCCAGAGGTATATGAACCGGTTTTTCGCTCCTCTCAATTACTGCTGGAAACCAAAGCTTCTAGTTACTATCCTGTATATACAAATGACAAAAATGGTCACTTCAGTTGGATTTCCTCAGCCCAATGGCTCTGCTCAGGCCAACAGCCCTCGCCGTTGTGTCGCCGATGGTACTCTCGACATCACGGTCCTGGGAATGAACAGTGGTACGGCCATGGACGGCATCGACTGCGCACTTGTGCGATATCGCCAGGTTTCTCCCGAGGCTCCTTTACACATGGAAATCCTCAAGGTACCGCAAGTCTAGTGTTCATTTATATTTCAACTTCTAATAGAACTGACAAATCGCCCTTGTACAGTACGATGAGATCCCCATTCCTCAGTCCATCAAGAAGCTCGTCCTCACGATGCTCCGCGAAACGAAAACCACTCCCTCCCTCATGTCCCAGCTGAACGTGCAGCTCGGCAACATGTTTGGCGAGACGGTCAAAGTCTTCTGTGAGAAGCATGATATCCCCATTAACAGCATCGACCTCATCGGGTCCCACGGTCAGACTGTGTGGCTTCTCTCCATGCCCGAGGAGGGCGAAACCCGCTCTGCCTTCTGCCTTGGCGAAGGAACCGTCATGAGCGGCTTGTCCGGCATCACTACAGTCACCGACTTCCGCATGGCTGAACAGGCCGTCGGCCGCCAGGGTGCGCCTCTCGTCGCCCTTATCGACGGTCTCCTCCTTCACCATCCCACCGAATGGCGCATCTGCCAGAACATCGGCGGGATCGCCAACCTCTGTCTTATTCCACCCGATAGCGAGGGTGGTGTTGATGCTATGGTCGACTGGGACTGCGGTCCGGGCAATATGTTCATTGACGCCGCGATGCGCTACTTCACCAACGGCGAGATGGAGTATGACCGCGATGGTGAATGGGGTGCCCGGGGTCAAGTCAACCAGGCTGTCGTCGACATGTTCCTTAACAATAATAAGTACTGTAACCATTTGCCTCCCAAGACAACGGGTCGTGAGACCTTTGGTGACAACGAGGCGCAGGAAATCATTGACGATTGCTTGGCTCGGGGCATGAATAAGTACGACACTGTCGCGACCATCACCCGCATTACTGCCCAGAATATCGTCAAGCAGTACCGCACTTTCTTCCCCAAGTTCAACATTGATATCGACAAGATAGCCGGTGTGTACATGTGCGGCGGTGGTGCCCGCAACCCCAACATAACCACCTACCTCAAGGAGCAGCTGGTCAATTCAAAAATTCTCAAGCTCGATGAAACGGGTGTTCCGTCGGACGCCAAGGAGGCTGTCTCTTTCGCCCAGCAGGCCCTTGAGGCTATTCTCGGCCGTGCCGCTCTGGTTCCCATTAACAGTGACACGTTGACGCCCAACACTATCTCAGGCAAGATTGCGCCGGGGCTGCGGTGGCGAGAGGTCATGGCAATGGCTGTGGAATTCGGAAAAGGTCAAACCCAGCTGCCGACGGTCAAGGAGATGGTTATTGACAGACCCTACACCTATGGGAAGCATTAGCAGTGTACTGTCTCTGTTATCTTCAATTATGCGCATTTAAGGGTTAAGCAATAGTCTCATTCCAATCTAGCACTTTTAGCGATCTCTTCTTGTGTAATCTCCTCCTGGGTAATCTCCTCCTGGCCATGTCTGCTGTGTCGCCGTAGCGGTCTTATGCCTCAAGACTTTGCCAGCGAAGAGGGACCTGCATTATTAATTAATGACGTAGCCTCAATCGACGCAGGCCCCTTCTTATCATAGCTGATTAGCACTTATCCTGAGCCCCGTCTGTTAGAAGGCGGAGCAGGCATGATCGCTTCATGGATTATCAAAAAGCTCTGAATTGTTATTTATACCAGATGAAGAACCATGTATATCATAGTCCAAAATACAGTCCCAGGAACATCAAACTAAACTCATGGCGCACGGAAATATGGCTCATTCGCACAACTTGGTGTTGGATCCATAGTGCACCTTTCTGAATTCATCTTCGATGTAGGGCCAATCAGTTTTCCCTGCTCGCCTACTCCTTCACTCGTCCAATGTTTCCCGCGTATACAGTCTAGATGCTCTTCCACTGCCGGTTGGGGGAGCGTTCGTTTGATCTCTAGGCGAATACGTACTTCAACTCGAGTTCCATGACCAAGCCACATGATTTAGCTTAGACTTCTCTCATCACCAAGCCAAACATGATACACCAGCCTTCCAGCATCTACATGCGCGACCGCAGAGTGCGTCCTCGCGGACTCATACCCCCAACTATTTTCCCATGCAGCGTTAAGTCTGTGGACGCTTGCCCGCGTGTCCAAGCCCGTTTGCTCCTGAATCTCTTGCAGGGCGCGGATGCATGCATTGCGCTCGGGCTCGACCTCGAGACACTGGCCTGCAATTGTAAGGAGTTGGACAGCGTTCGCCCATGCAATAGAACATCGATTTGTCAGCGTGTTGCCGACAATCTGGCGGGTGTACGTCTGGACTCGCTGTATTACGTCGGGGCTGGAGAGGAGCGAGAGCCGACTCGCCCGCGAGCAAGGCTTGCAAATGGTGAGAATGAGAAATGCAGTGTGCAGCATTTGCCATGCTGCGGCGACAGTGCCATTCAAGTAACGCACGGCTTGGAAGAGATTGCCCTCTCCATTCGGAGGTAGAATGCTGAGTGGTGAGGCCACAGCTGGCGCTTGGCTTTGGTGACGCATCAGATCAGCTTCAAGTTGCTCCCATCGGGCAATATCAATTTGCACCGCATGTTCGTTGTAGTCGACATCGCGCGTACGACTCCAGAAATTCTGAACCACCCCGAGCAGAAAAACGACCTTTTTCTGCCATGACTCGAGTGTCCAGGTGGCCGGATCAGGGAATACACCCCCGGGGATCCATTCTTTCGGTTCTAATGCGGTCGGCTTACCAGCACAGAGAGAGGCAAGAATTATCATCCTGCAGTAAATCCAAAATGACTGCGTACGAAGATCCAAGTTAGTGATCATAATCACAGAGTGAAGAGTAAAACATACAGCCTGGGCCAATCCACCGCTCATTCCATGCCAACCATGCAGCTTGAGAAGATCCCCCGTCCCCTTGAGGTGCAGGTCCCAATCTGTGGCCTTACTCTCGACCATTTCACAGTGAGCTATAAGGAGACAGCTCGCAAATACCGCAGGGTCAGGCCTGCTACTCTGTAGCCTCTCGGACAGCCGATGGATCGCCGCGCTGTAGTACGTCAAGGCCTGCTCATCATTGTGTTGTTGATGACCATTGACGAGGGTGTACTGGCGCGCTGCAACGGCGACACAGGATAGGAGGACAAGCTTATCGCTCAGAGCGAGCTGCGGCACGACTGTTGAGAAGTATCGTAGTACACCATCGAACATGTCGAAGCGTGGGCCGATAAAGTCCACGTATCGGGAGAGAAAAAACGCGTCAGTGGAATCGGTGATGGGGCTCGCTTGGCCGGAGAGTGTAGGCCATGGCGACGGACGCTGGTATACGCTCGCCGCCTCTTCGGTCGCTCTTACGACCTGGTATAGGTTGGAGACCTCTTGCGTTTCGTCCACAAAGGTCGCTATTGTTCAGTAGGTTAGACCCATGGTTATGTTTCTGCGGCGAGAGCCACGGTGGGCCTTGCTGACCTGGACTTTCTATTGTCTCTGAGACAACGTCGCCCAACCGGCCAACCGCGGGTGCTTTGAACTCCAGCGCCGTAAAAACAACCTCCTGGCAAAGAGAACACTCAGTCCCCCGTCGCGTGCATAGAGCACAGGGCCGCGCCTGATCACACTTGACATGGCTCTTGCGACACTCCTCGCAGGCTTAACTCAAACATCAGCACTCCGGTTATGAACGACAGTAGCTTTCCATGCCCTGTGCTTACCTAGCTTAGATCTCGAGCTAGGCCCTCGCACTTGTTTCGAGGACCGCATTGCGGGGTGCTTGCGCAGTTCTATGAATATCACGGGCACAGGTCGGTCCATTCACTGCAGTAGAACCCAGATAGTGCATGCTTCCGAGTGCGGGCTAGCCTTGTGTCTTGGTCCACGGAGAAAGAAAGATAAAGGGTTGGGTTGGTCGAAGAAGCCATGAGAGTCATCCATTGAAACGGATTAAAACGAATTAAAACGGGTACCGAGTCTACCGTTTTACACTAGTATTCACTGGTACCACGGCCTAACTGATACTGGTAATTTTTATGCTACTCGTAGTGCACTACGTGAATCTAAATGACTGGCTTGGGGAGCTATGATTGCAACTGGAATACAGTAATATGCTACATGTCGCACTGAGAAGGGAGGAGAATCATCTTTGTTGTGCTCTTCACCTGCTCCTCCGGGAAGTCTCCCCAAAACTGTTGTCGATGCCAGGGTCAGATTATCCAGCCCGATCCGTGTATAGAATATAGATCACTCACCTGGACGACATGCCGGCGGATTTGGTGCATGTTCTTGCCCGGCTGGATCTGGCCCACCACTCCGGCACGGTCCGACTCGGTCCTCTTGGGGACAATCATGGGTCGTCCAACAAAACACTCCAGCGTCAGTAGCGCAAATCCAAGAGCTTCCTTTGCGCCAATGGGAATTCCAATCTCGGAAATCGGGACTATGCGGGCGTTGGGCAGGCGCTGCTGCAGGTAGTTGACGATGTTGGGGTTATGAGATCCGCCGCCGCCCATGTAGATCTCGTCTACGCCCCCTGGAGGGCCCCAGCGTTCGTAGGCATCGGCGAGCGACTTGGCCGTGATGCGGGTTATGGTTGCGACACAGTCCTCTGGGGTAGCTCCGCCTGGGAGATCACAGTTTATCAGCCCCTAAATACATCCATAGTCTCTACTGGGGTCGCCAGGCTTACGGGCTAGCATGTCATCGCAGATATCTTCCGCCATCCGGTCCCCGAACGTCTCTCGGCCAGTGGTTTTGGGCACATCATGCACAAAGTACGGGCCTTGGAGCACTTTGTCGACGACGGACTGGTCAACCTTGCCCATCCTGCCCATGGCGCCGTCCTTGTCATATTCTTGTTGACCGTTAGTGAAGTACCGCACAGCCGCGTCGATAAAAATATTGCCAGGACCCGTATCAAAGTCGTAGCACTCTTCAACGGCACCTCGGGGTAAGATGGAAAAGTTTGCGATACCCCCGATGTTTTGCACAGCGCGGTTGAGAGTTGGGTGGCTCAACAGGAGCGAGTCCAGGGCCGCAAAGAGCGGGCAGCCTTGCCGGCCAAGAGCCATCTCTGATACCCGAAAGTTGCCCAGCGAGGTGACGCCAGTGCCGGCAGCGATGATGGCAATCTCAGCCATGTCGAGGTGGGCACGGATTTGGTTGCCCTCAAAGAGCTCCGGCAGCGGTAGGTGCCAGATCGTCTGGCCCTGGCCACCGATTAAGTCGACGTCTGTCGCTAGGCTGAACCCGTTCTTTTCGGCGAACCAATTGACAGCATCCGTAATGACCTCCCCCAGCTGGATGTTGACTATGGCCATTTCCTCGGGTGTCGTGGTGTTCTCTTTGATGAGCCGCATAACCCTTGCCTTGAGCTTTTTAGGCATTGGGTACTCCCCGTAGTGCAGGAGCTGCATCTTCAACGGCGTTGTCGGACTGTCCTGGGCGAAGTGGACATGAACGAGGTCGACGCCGTCCATCGACGTTCCCGCATTGTGGCCGATGACTTTCAGAGAACTGTCGGGTCGTCAGCAACATGTAGATAAGATGTTATGTCTCCTCTCGATCACTTACAGTGGACTACCTGAGGATTGGTTTAGAGTGGAAGGCATCACTGTTGCAAATTGAGACAAGGTGTTGGACAAGGTATTGGACAAGGTATTGGAGTCAAAAGGAAGAGCACATTCCTGTCATTGGATTGCATACTTTATATCTCGACCGACCATGCACCATCTCTCGACAGCGACATATCGGACTCAGTTCCCTTCCGGAGACAGTGTCATTCCCTCCACGATCTCCACTCTGCCGTCGCAATCGTATTGGCTCTTCAGATTCTTGGGAATTGGGATGGAGATCGCGGAAAGCAGTCATCCCCGAGAGCTGATCGCTGCCATTTAGCCGTTTACCAGGAATCGTAGTACGCTTGGCCCACAGGCCATTATTGACTTTGGTAAGCTCCTGGAAGCTTCGCGGGGCTGGATACCTTCCGGGGAATTGCAGTCTAGAGTCCCCACCCCCGGTCCTTGGCCTGCGGTTTACCCCAGGTCTTTGAAGTAAGATTATTACTTACTGTGCTATCACCCAGCTATAAATTCAAGTTGGACTCATCGTTATGAGCCTCGATCCGATGTGCTGGGCTGCGTTGCCATAAATCAAGACAATATCTATGCGTTTGCCCTGTACTCTACAAAGATGGCCATCTTCCCATTGACCAGATACACAACGCACATGGGCACGTCGGGCCTAAAGCTCAACTTTCTCATCGCCGGCATTGCAACATGTGCATTTTGGCTCTTCGGATACGACATGAGCGTTATGGTACAATCCCATTCTTCCTTCAGTGGCAACACGTCTTCTAAGAACAAGCACAGGGCGGTCTCATTACCGAGGACTCCTTTACAACAGTTTTTCCCGAAATGAACAGCGCCGACATCCAGGGCATTGTTATCGCCGCTTTTGAACTCGGGGCTCTCGTCGGCGCCCTTGCCTGCCTGGACCTTGGCGACCGACTCGGTCGTCGTCAGATCATCTGGCTCGGTATGCTCTTTATGCTGGTTGGCGGCATATTACAGACGAGCGCCTGGGCCATTTCTCAGCTAGTCTTGGGTCGCGTTATTAGTGGCATCGGGCTCGGCTTGCAGGTCGCTACGGTGCCGTCATGGCAGTCTGAATGCGCGAAAGCTCACAGTCGCGGACGCTGGGGTAAGCGGCTCTTCCTCGCTCTTCTTCTTGTATCCGATGGCTGAGATGATCTAGTCATGATTGAAGGCGGATTGCAGACATTCGGCGTTGCTTGCGGCCAGCTCGTTAGCTATGGATTCTTCTTCGTCAAGGGCCAGGCACAATGGCGTACGCCCGTGGGCATCCAACTTGCCCCGGCCTTGCTTGTCTTTGTCTTTATTAATTTTCTTCCTGAGTCACCGCGTTGGTTGATCAAACATGGCCATGTGGAAGAGGTACGTCGTCATGAAACCTTTTCACACCCGTGCTGACTGACAATACATGTTTGCAGGGCATATACAACCTGTCAAAACTGCGAGGCCTGCCCGACGACCACCCGGACCTAGTGTTTGAACGAGATGCAATCATCGCCTCGTTTGAAGCCCAGGCTCATCTCGCTCCGTTCTCATATAGAGAATTGCTGGACATGGGAAAGACCAAGACATTCCATCGCGTCGCCATCGGAGTTTTCATGCAAGCCGCGCAGCAAATTTCCGGAATCAACCTGGTCTCAACATACGCCAACAAGATCCTGCAAGAGTCGTTCAGCCTCGACGCTGGCACATCACACCTCATCGCTGCCATGGGAGGCTTGGAGTACGCTCTATGCTCGCTCCTGTCCGTGTTGCTCATAGAAGGGCTTGGGCGTCGCCGGGCCTTTCTGTGGACTACGGTCGGCATGTCCAGTTGCTTTGCTGTCATCGCTGGCCTCCAAAGCACGGATTCGCGCACCTGCCAACTGACCGCTGCCGGGTTTCTATTCCTTTTTAATACTTTCTTCGGCCTTGCCTGGGTTGGGGGACCGTTTCTGTACAGCGCCGAGATTGCACCTCTGCGATGCCGCGCGCAGGCGAACGCCCTGGCGAGCGCGGCCAACTGGTTGTTCTGCTTCGTGGTAGTCATGATTATCCCACCCGCTTTCCAGAATATCGGCTGGAGGACGGTAAGTCAATTTACTTGTGCGTTGTGGGTTAGTTATGAGCCTGATGTTGGTCCAGTATATCATATTTGCCGTCTTCAATGCCTGCTTCATACCAATCATCTATTTTTTCCTAGTTGAGACCCGAAAGAGGAGTCTCGAGGAGCTTGTGAGTACTGCGACATGCCCTGAACAAACGTTATACGCTAATATTATGGCCCAGGACGTCATTTTCGCTGCGGGTGGTGATCCGGTGAAAAAGGAAAAGACGATGCCGTACAACATACCTATTGAGGAGGCCCGAAGGATCCTTGGTCTTTCTGAGAGCCGTATCGCTGAAGTAATAGAACACAGTGAAAAGATGTCAGAATGAGGGGTATGTTTGATGACAACCATCGCGGTGAGGTATTTGGAAGATCGAAGGCCTATATATATATAATACTGCATGGTCAACATAACAAGCACTATGGATAAGACTCCGTCTAGACTACTATTACTGTTTCTTGCCTAGCTGTGCCTCCTATCTTAATTGAAATTCACATCAACACCAATCAGAAGGCAGAACCTCAAGGCCAGTATCCTCTGGTGATTATTAAATTATGCCTTTTTTATTAGGCCAAGCTTTAAGTCTTCAGGTAGGACGACCCCGGTCGGACTCAGGCTTTAATTGGTCAACCGAGACTAGCGCGGGTTGGGTCCCGTTCGCCTTTGGGTCCAACGAAGAAGTTTAGAGCAGGGCTACTATGAGCGCATGGATCAGGACAACGTCCACACTGTGGACCTAAAGGCCAATACCGTCCAAAATTCACCTAAAAGGGGGTCATCGCTGCAGACACAGTGGAGTGCGAAATCAATGCTGTGGTAATGGCGATCGGCTTCGGCACTGTGACGGGCAGTCTGACCAGGATGAATGTCCAGCACAAGGACAAAGGGCATCTATTTAGTTATGCATAAAGGGGTGCTGATATAGCCACACATCTCATTACTACCAGACAGGTTAATAAAGTGCGGCAGAAGGGTTTTATCTCCAATCACAGTCTACTCACAAGAACGCACTTGCACATGTGGTTTTGAGCTGAGCAAAACGGAAACGGGGAAACCTGCACCCGACCTTGCAACCCCTCATCTCAGACAACGCAGTTCGGGCTGGAGGTTCGCCAACTCTCTTGTTTACCTCCAATTCGCACAATTAGCAACATGGGAGACCCATTGTCAGTTGCCTCCGGGGTTGTTGCGCTTTCTGGGTTTGCGCTTCAGGCCAGTAGATCACTGTACCGGACAATTGAGGGTTTCCGAAACAGCAAGCGGGCCGCCAGGGAGCTGCGAGAAGAGGTCCAGGCCCTCTCGCAAACGCTCGAAACTCTGGAACATGTGGCCGCGGAATATGAAGTGGAGCTTTCGGCTCTAAAGCTACCTTTATTACGATGTGGCGCTGCCTGCAAGGAGCTAAGCGACCGAATCGAACAGTGTGTAAAGCACTCCGACGGGTCAAGGACAAGTTTGCGAGACTGGACTAGACTTCAGTATCTGGGTGAGGATATCACCAACTACAAAAATGTGCTTGCCAACTACAAGGCAACTATAGATGTTGCGCTAGGTGGTGCGACTTTGTAAGTTACGAGTCTGAGTTTCTTGTCATGAATGGCCCTGACTTGTTATCAGCCGGACTGTTGCGGTCACTCGCCAAGTGCTCCAAGAATACAAGGACATGATACAAAATACGACCTCAGATCTCCACGATCGATTGGACGAGATTCAGGGGAAGCTAAGCATTAGCCAGTCTCTAGACGACCCGGGCGCCACTATCAGCCGTGAAGAATTGCAAAAGATAGAAGATGAAAAGCAGAGTACAACACACTGCCTTGATGTCTGTAAACAGGTCTCAGATTATATCGAGCAGTATCAGTCCAAATACGAGAATAGAACTGGAGGAGCCGACGGTACACATGACACGACAAGTCCAACAAACCCCAATCCCAGCATGGCTCAGCAAATAGCCCAAGGGTATCTGAAATCCTGCATCCTGAATATGAGTGCAGCATCAAACCGGCTACAGGACCATCTGAATCAACTAGAAGCAAACTTGCGAAGCGATAAGAATCCCACAGTGCCCGACCAGGTTGCGGGTGACTTTCAGAAAATAAAGGAAGAGAGGGAGACAATTGCTCAGTGTTTGAATATTTGCGCCGATGCCTCTAATATCTCTGAGAGCTCGAGGGTGAATGTATTTGAGGACGTGGCGTCCTTGGACGATGCGCAGCAAGTATTAGTTTCCACCATCGGAGACTTGCTGAATGCCAAACGGGTTTCTACTGGCGCAAGATCATTACAAGTGCTTGGGCAAATGTCGGATGAAACACTACAGCGCTTAAATTCTCGCCATAACGGCCCGTGTGACGACCCTATAGTGGTCGTCGAGCAGAAAGAGGGAAAGGATTTTCATGATCGGTATGGTACTGGTCGCTCGCTCCAGAACGAGAATCCAGTGCGGAAGCCAGGCAACCCCTCAACGCCCCCATGAAGCTGGTAGCTTTAGCCAGATACGTGACTAAGGTTACTTTTACTTACACTGCTAGTTTGGTCGAGGCTCTGGAAAAGTGGGTTTATACATTGGAGAGCCTCTTACATATCTTCTGCCTGGTATCAGCGTAGTACTTGATGGTGAAGTTATATATCTTGACCGAGGCTGATATATCATTCTAGTATAATGTATGGTCTTCGGACTATATACTGGTAGTTATGGCCCTTTATTCGTAAATACATGAAACAAGTAGCCTTTTTAGTATGCCATGGAACCCTCAACCTCATTCTCCCGGTCCATAAAGCTATAGCATTAAGATTGACAGAAATCTAAACAGGCGTAACTTTGGACATAAATCTCTGCCATTGGGAGTACTACTTATGTGTTTGTGTAAGTACTGGAGCCCGTAGTGTCTATAAAAACACTCTGTATAGTGTCGTCCGACATTTGGCCAAGTATTAGCTTTGACCCGTTACCCGACTTGATGCGCTTTGCAGAGATAAGGTCTTTGAGAGTTGTCACCGCAGCTAGGTGGCTATTGTCTCCCGCAGTGATATCTTCATAGTAGTTCATGCGTGGTTGATTGGCTTGCTCCCCGGCGTGCTTGCAGAACTCTAATAAAGCTTCAGTGCCTTGCACCTCTTCCTGAAAATTTTGTTTGTCGACGTTATATCCATCGCCCAGCAGTGGAAGATCCTGTCGGGATATCGGAAACGGTTTATCGACTTTATAGAGATTCTGCAACAGCTGTATTTTCCAGCTCATAATTTCCTTTCGTGCTGAATTTAGTCCTTCCGCATTGATCAATGAAGATTGCATCGGCCTTTCACGGAAAGAAAGTCGTTGGGAGGGCTCCTTGGCTGCACTTTCCAGGTCTCCCAGCAGACTAGGTTGTGACTGATCCAGGAGAGTAAGAAATTGCTGACAGAAGTCAAGGCCGTTTTGAGTGCTCTGCTTCTCGTTTTCCATCCTTTGGAACTCCGCCGGGTCAATTGTTGCGATTGTGGAGTTATTGCGTGACAAGGTCTCAACCTTTGTGCGGATATCTTCTAGATGAGCTTCCAGATCACACTGTGTGTTCTGAATAAGCTCCTTATACTCCTCCAAGACATGTTTTGTGATGTTTGTTGTACGACTGTATGAAAAATATTAGCACTACTAACGCAACACAATAGCAGTATTCGGAAGCTCGTACAGGTTCACATATGCAATAGCGATTGTTATGGTGGATTTGTATCCCGCTAACATGTTCCTGAAACCAGAAATATCCTCGCCCATATACCGTATCTTGAGCCAGTCTCGTTTACTATAACGATTTTCCGAGGAATGTTGGGTACAGTCCTTGACCAAGATATTGAAATCTGTACAAGCATCGGCGCATCTTTTAAGAAGACTCTCCAGGGCCTTGAGATCGATATCAGTATGGCTGGTGAGCTCTTGGAGATTTTCCAGGAGATCCGATAGATCCTGTAACTCTTCTCGAAGCTCACGAATAAGCCTTTCCCGAGACTGGACGCTTTGTACGGTCTGGCAGAGGAGGATGGTGGCCTTCAGGGCAAGAGCCACAAAAGTTGTGATAGCAGAGGCAGTACCGACCGCTTCAGCCATGGCAGGGTTGTACGAAAAGTATTTTTCTTCTTTTGAAAAATGAATAAGATGATAGCACAGCGCTCAAAAACAGCGAGTAGGGGGTGATATATATAGTAGGGTTCGAGGACCGAGCGGATCAGGAAGTCATGAGATTATCATTTTATGAAACAGCACCCAGCCTAACTGGACGGTTCGCAGTCATCCTGGCGCTAAGGGTCGACGATTGAGATTCATGAAGCCGAGATCCCTGAATTTAGGTTGTCCTGGGCGTTTCACATTGCAGGGCTAATCGTATCAACAGCTATGGCACAAGAGTAAAGTCCTAAAATTAGTAATGTTATAAGCGCCCGGCTACACTTGAGTTGACAGACAAGGGTACTACTTGTAGCAGCCTTCCCTAGACTAAGCCACTGCGACTGGAGCTTTTGGAATAAGGTTTTACACGGCTGCATGCTAATTGGCGGTCATCGGCGCCTACCCAGTGGGAAGATCGGAACCAGGCCCATATGCGCCTTTCAATTGGTGTTTTGCTTGTCACATCTCGCTGTACGGTAGGCTTTTGTATAGGATACTTGGATAAAAAGTTCTACAGTGGGCGGCACTACAGCCAAGACTAAATCATTAGTCTTGATTCTCTTTGACGGATGAATCGACTTGTTACAATTACCCCAACATCTGAACCTATCGACCCACACAGGCGGCTCCTTCGATGGGTCCAGTCATTTTGTATTTGTGGATTACGTATTCATCATGGAACAGAACAGATCCCACCCTTGGGCAAGGACACGAGAGAGCCATCGTGCGCAGTCAGACCTGCGGGATCACTCTGCACGTCTAGCAGCATCGCCATGCCAGTGGCTGCATGCCATGCGACGTGGCAATGCAACAGCCACACACCTGGATTGTCGGCGCGAAAGCGGAGGATGGCGTAACCGCGGCTGGGAATCTGCACGGTGTCACGGTAGGTCGCACGGGCGAGGTCGAAAGGTTGGGCAGTGGATTGTGACAGGCCACTGTCGTTCAAGGACATATTTGTCAACAAACCTGGCGAAGTCGAGTCCTCGAGTCCAGGAGGAATAAGGTCCTCAAAGGGATTGTATGATCCCCAGCCAAATCCGGCCTTTTGGACCGTCAGGACATAGAAATGGTGGCCATGCTGGAGAAGAGTCAGACGATAGGTGAGCGGTACTACAATGGTTATAACCAAAAGACAGAATGATGCGTACAAGGTGGAATGGGTGGGATCCCTCGTCGAGGTTATTTGTAACGAGGTCCACCCACACGGGCTCCGGTCCGGTGACGATCGAGAGCTGATTCGAATCCCAACGACTCCGTGGCAGGGCAATCAATGGCATGGCGGGGTCCTGCTGAGGTTTCCATGTGGTTTGGTTGAAATATCCGGTAGGGACGTTATGATTCCAAGACATCAGCTGGATCTTGGTGTAGACTACATGCACCTGTTGTGCGCTGGGAGGAAGAGCCTGAAGAATAGACGGAGAAGATGCGACATGCTCAATATTAATGTGGTTTCGGAGGGATGGCAACGATCTGTCTGAAAAATGGAGGTTGGAGCCGGACACACCGCGGTAAATGATGGGGAACTTTTGATCTGCAGTCAACGCCAGATTCAGAATCTTGATATTCCTGGCCACAGGTCAGGTCAGCAAGAGTCCGTTAATGGCGCCGCGGTGGGGCATACTGCTCATCGACCTCAACCATCAGGGAGGAACCTGCGGTGCCTTTCGCTGGATGCAGGATAAGGTCCATGCGCTGTCCAGGAAATAATATTCCGGCGGAGTTCGAGCCTTGCTGCGGAGGGTGATCCACGTCGGCGCCGTCCAGTTGGATAAGATCAAGCTCCTCGCGGTCGAACGTCAGGGTCAGGCCAGCCAACGCACTTGTTTCGGTCAATGGGGCACGCTGCAACTCAATCAAGCAGGGGGCACATACCCGGTGTTGACGACGCGGATCCGGTAGGTTACGGCAGGATCAAGGTCCAAGAAAGAGGAATTGAGCCGCTGAGTGATACAGTCTACGGGCCGCGAGGGTACGGCCATTGAACAGTCGAACTGGCCGACTCCATTGATCAGGAGGAAGTCCGGGCCCGGCTGCAGCGCTTGTTAGCAAGAGAGAGCGTCGTGGTGGTAGGCGCAAATACCTCGTTTCCCGCGCTCTCTGGGCGCATGTACCACGCAAGAACATCTTCTGCGGGGCGGTGGTACGAGCCTCCCACGAGGAGAAACAGCTCTTTGCCGCAGCCGTAGTGGTCAGGGTCAAAACCGCCGAAATCACCGACCTGGGAGGCCGGTCTGTGGACTACCAGGCCGCCGTACAGGCCGTCAACACGTGCAACGCCCGAATGACCGTGATACCAAAATGTTCCGCTCTGATCCGGTGGAATGGTGAATTGGTAGGTGAATCTCCCGCCGGCAGGAATGGGACATTGCGAGATCCCCGCCGCCCCATCCATGGCATCTACACGTGGGAATCATCAAATGGATTAGCCAGAGACTGACAGCTCGGAGTATACTTACTCGCCACGTGGAGCCCGTGCCAATGGATCACAACGGGCTCTTCCTGTAGAGCATTGGTGACGGTGATGACCTGGTATCACCAGAGCGGCATTCGATCGTGGGACCGGGGAATAGGTCTACCTCCGCAGGTCAGATTCATCCGAATTTACGGGAGTCGGAATGTGTCGCTCACCATTAATGAGATAGACTGGCTTTCGCACGCCGTCTGGCCTCCAGTCGTCTTTGGTGACCCGCCATTCGATGGCTTGCGTTGTGGCTGGGCGATGTGCATGCGCCTCTGGATGCAGCTCGATTCGCGGCCGGGCTGATCTTACATCGCCAAGCTCATGAAAATGCTCGGTCGAGCCTGGGAGTGTCTGGATTCCGAAGCGGATGTCTGAAGGCAGCTGGAGCGATGCCAGTGCGAGCAGCACTAGCACGCAGATGCCGAATAAACAGGCGAGGATGGCCCGCCACGGCTGCCGTCGAGGTGGAGGAGCAACAGTGCATGACTGTTCGGGATCTTGGAGAAGAGGCTGGCGATGCTGGCGATGCTGGCTGGTCTGCTGGGCCTCCATTCTGGTGCACTGGGGCGATGTGGGATGGCCGCCGCCTAGGGTTACTATACTACTCCTCCGGAAATTACCCGAGCGCTTCGGTACGCACGTGGACAAAGAGAGTCGGCAATATGTTACCAATAGACATGGGGATGATTGAAATGAATAGCGGGCCAATCCAATTTTACATAATTGGATACAACTCAAGAGGACTGCTGAGCCCACGTGGTGATCGTGGCGTCATCTTGGCAAGATGCTTGGGCCTCTCTCGCCGTCGACCGGCTCTCCAATCCTCGCGTGGAATCTCCCGGTTGCAGATCAGAGGGAGCTAGGTGCAGGTCGCCGTGTTGATGTCTGGATATAGGCCGGCAGGTCGGCATGACGCCGGGACCCCCGCATCAACGCGGTGCAATTGCAAAACAACTTAAACATGGCGACTACTCCGCCTGCCTCTGTTGAGTTGTCCGCTAAATAACGCCTTTCAGATCACCATGATCAAGACTAAGCTGCTTAGTGCTGCTGCTGCGGTGCTACTGGGGATCGCCCCCGTCACTGCCGATACCCTCAAGGATATTGAGCATGTGGTCATCTTCATGCAGGAGAACCGTTCGTGGGACTCGGTAAGTTCCCACTGCATAGGACATGACAGATTGGCAGCTGACAAACGTAGTACTTTGGGACTATGGCTGGTGTTCGCGGGTTCAACGACCCGAACGTCCAACGAATTTCGGAACTCCAGGGACCATGGTGGTTGCCGGGGTTGAAGTAGTTAAAGAAGTCCGAATTGCCGTATTATATAGGATCTCACGATCCTCTAAAGTCCGTAATATGTATATATACATATTGCGGTCAATGGCAGAAGTGACTATACTGATGTGTGATAATCCGCTGTCCCCCAACTTTTAAGCGGCTCTAATAAGACATTAGCTGTATATTATTTACACCGTTTTGTCTACTGCTGGTGTCGAATTATGATATCCGAACGGAATATATAGCTGGATCATTCAGATTCGGAAGCCCTTCACATGCCTCTTGTACCACCCATTTGATCCGCTCTCGTCTGCCACGGTCTGACCATCAGCAATCATATGCCGAATGTTCCGCTTGCCCTGCTTGCGAAGGAGCACGTCCCATACATCCACAGTCTCTGAGATGACCCAGTTGTAGCCTTGTTCCATGATCCAGTTGAAATCGGAACGATAGTCATGCCCATCAACGGAGTAGTTTTTGACCTTGGAGTCAAGTAGAACTGGTGGCTTGTTCTCCTGGAAAACATATACAGAGTTATTGCGGCGGATGTCCGCCGGAAGAGAAAAGGTTCCTGTATCGAAGCTATCACGATGAAGCAAGATGTTCAGCATGGTTGATCTAGAGCAGTCTCAGTTCGGCTCAACTTACAAGGTCAGGTCAGATTCCTGTTCGAAGAAGTCACCGATAGCGTAACTATGGTTCACATGGTCAGTTTAACATGCATTCTGGGGAAGCACCACTCTCACGACGTACAAGGTTCCGGCTGATTTAATGCGAAAGTTAGGGTTATTTTGCATCTCCTTGACTTTGTCAAGCAGCTCGTAGCTCATCCCACCCGTTGACATAAGTTCAATCTCAGCGGAGATGGTATAATTGGTCTTTGAAAAAGATTTCAGCGATGCAAGCTGATCCATCTTTGTGTGGTATGCAGGTTCGTAGACTGGGATGAAGGACAACTGGATTCCGTTCGCAAACGCGTCCTGCACCCATGGCAGGGCCTCGAATTGTTCCGGCGATTTGTACCAAGTAGCCTGGAGCTTGTAAATACACCACTCGTTTGCAGGAACTCCCGCGGCATTTTTCAGTGACTTTAGCGCCCAGTACGCGGGCTCAACAGCGGCTTGGTCTTTGAAGTCCAGCTCGAGGACGACATTCATCTCCGCGTCGTGAATAGTCTGCACCATCTCGGGGAGGGTGGGCACGCGCTCGAAGCGCACACGCCCCTTCTCATCTCGTAGGTGCAGATCCTCCATGAAACCGGTGAAGTTAGATTCGGCAACCTTGGGGTCATATCCTTCTCCCGTGAAGGGGTTGTAAGCGGGCTCGCCGGCCTGCTCTCCAACATCGGTAACCCGACCCAGCCCACTATCGTGGATCATAGGGAGCTGCAAGTCCTTGGAGAGTCGAATGTCGGTTTCAATGCATTCAATTCCTGCCTCCGCGGTACGGAAGTACGCATCCCGGGAGTTCTCTGCAGTCCCGTTCCATCTGAAATAACGACACGTCAGATACGACAGGAATACGCAAGGTTATATCTGTGGGCTTACCTGAGGCCACGGTGAGAGCAGAGAACAGTCAAGTCGTCGTGCGGGTTGCGGAACGCATCGATGATCTTCCTGACGTCGTAAGGCTGTCGAGCAGCTAGGGCTGTGGACACGAGTCCGAACAGTAACAGCTTTGTAGAGGCAATGTAATGCATAGTCGCTAATTTATGGTTAACTGGGAACAATAATGTTAAGAAAGATGGACCGTGTACGGTGTGTATGGTATATATACTATAATCTATGGCTAAGATTAGTTCTGAGGCAATCTTAACGACTGACACCAAATAAACGGTCCACGGCCTTTTCAATTGCCGACGCTACCATCCGCCTGCACAGCCGCTAAGCGCGAACCGTACGTCAGATACCACATGGGCGCATTGATGCTTGTGTTTCACTGAATCTCCTCTGTGCAATTTAAAGGGTGTACCCCACCGGATCCCTTCGGCGTTACCAGGCCCTTGGCAACCACGGGCTGGACTCATTGGTCGCCAAGTAAGCTCGCACTCTATTGTTGGGCCAGGGATGGTCTCTTGACGAACTTCCGCAATCTGCAAGCGCTGTCAAATTTTGTTTACACCTTTTGCGCGTGCCACTTCCTGCTCCAACTTCCTCAAAACCTGTTCATGGATTCATACGAGGGCAGCATAACAATCCTCCATAGGGGTAGGATATGGGTGCTCTGGCATGAGTCTGTATTCCACCGAGAAGAACCGGGCGCCAGACCATTGACCTTGTGCGAATGGTGGGCTTCGAGCTTGTGGAATGTGTGATTGTGTGTCTTGCTTCCCAGTCTAGCAGGTTGTTCAGCCCTTTCCATTCCCCGAACACATTTTATTTAAGGATTATTGCCGTGCAGTAGATTCATTGGCTGACTACGTCCATGTTCGCTGGCATACCTGAAAAAGGAAAAGGCGTGGAGAATTTATATATTTAAGAATTTATAAAGATGCATAGGAATAACCCTCAAGAAACCCTTAGAGAGTCAGATGCAGGGCCAGGTCTAGTCAGTAGTTACCACGCCGCCTCATCAACTTCCCCAATAGGTTATAGGCCGATTAACTAGCCGTCCCAGGGGCAACAGTAGCATAACCGTCCGTTTCATCGCTATCGGTCTCGTACCAGCTGACGTTATCAAACAACAACGTCCTGGTCGTACCGTCGACGTAATCCTCCGTATCTGACACAAGACCATAGTGAGCTTGGTGACCTCCATGGATCCGCTCTGGGTTCAAGGTGTACTTACCAAAGGCATATATCCCGTTTTTAAAATACCATCCAGAAGATAATGCGTCCCCGTCCCACGTCCCAAAGCCAATATCGGTGCCATCCACGCTGTACACCTGCGTGCCATCCCACCAAACCTCGTACGCGCCGTCTTCCATTTGTGAAACTCTCATATGCACGACGACATCGTGCCAAGTATCGCGCTCAATATCCGCAACAACTGTGGTCGTTGTAGCCTCTCCGCAGGCAGCGCGGTGCTCAGCCACAAGCGCGTTATCAACGATCTGCAACGCACCGCACCAGGACGAGCAACCTCCAGGACAGAACTGCTGCGCGATGATGGTGCTTCTGTCGGTTGGGAATGAGTCTGATGAGACATAGAGGTTGAACCCCTGCCATCCTTCCTTCGTCATCTGGGCAACGTTGGTGGTTGTCCCGTCTTCGAAGACGCAGATCTCGACCCCCTTGTCATCACGGGTGTCGTCGAAGTCGCTCTCATCAAAGTAGAATTCCACGCTGCCGTCAGATGCTGTCACGCTAGATGGCGACTTGTAGTTGCATGCTGAGAAGGGGGAGAGCGAGGAGGAGAAGGAGCCTGTGTTGAGGCTCCCTGCTAAAGCTGATCTCAGGAGGGGGGCCAGGAGAAGATACCTGGCAGACATTGTGATAATGTGCGTGTTAATCAGGTCAAGCCAGGACAATCTATGTAAAATGCCTTGTTCAGATTCCAGATTCGACAGAAGGGCAGGCCACTTAAGAACTACTGGCCCCAGGGCTGCGCTGCATCATCTTCATATATACCTGGGTGGCGTAAACTCCTGTCTCTTCGGGAAACGCCGTGGGGAAGACCACATGGTTAGTGAAGAGACAAACTACGTGTGGGTTGAACTCCACAGGTAGGCTCATCACTACCCATGGGCACGTTTCCGGGAATTCACCCGGGGTCTCACAGGGAAAAATAAAATAAAAACAGAATATAACAAAAGGGGGCTATCGTCGCTGATCCCGGATGTCCCCCATATAACTCACACCCCAGTCCAGCGACCCCATTCAGCCATAAGATGTGTTCGTATGTAACCCTATTTCTACTAAGAGCGCCGGAGGAATTACCGGAGTCGTGCCATGGGGAATCTCCGGGTAATGTCCGCTACTCGAGTTCCCTCTCTCTGTGTACATCACCAAATACGGAATGATGGCGTCTTATTAGATGATCACTACGACTAACCGTAATTTACTTATGCTCAGCAAGGATGGTTCCTGCTTTATTCACCACCTTGACACGACTTTTGGAATCCGTGAGCTGCGCCGTAGTAACAAGCCCAGAATCGTTCCATTTAAAGTGAACAATGCCACCGCCCCGAATGCGAAGGCCATTGACACTTCCGCCGGCCCAGGCAGATGGAATGGCAGGACCTAGCACTACCGTTCTCACGGCGGTCTCGTCAGAATCGTGGGCCAGTGGCAGATCGACCGAGAGCATGCTGAGCACTGCCCCGCCAAATCCTAGGTTGGCGTCAATCTGGAAGGGTGGCTCCGCTGCCTCATACATACTCAACCCGTTTCCGACGAAATTTACCTGGATGGCGTACTTGAGGTGGTAGTAGGCCTTCTCCGTGTTATTGAGGCGGGCCCATGCCGCTGCGCGCCATACTTTGGCCCACCCAGAATTTGCGTCGTTACCGTTTCCACTCCCCCTTGCGATGAGGGTTTCGCGGATTGCCGATTGAATAGTCTCGTTAGCGTAGCCATCCAAGTAGGAAGAAACAGAGTACCCGGGATACCAGCCGGTAAGGTGCGACAAATGGCGGTGGGTGTTCTTCGTGTCATATCCATACGAGTCGGGAAGCTTCCATTCCTTGATACCCCCCCAGTCAGTCAAATGCAGGCCTTTGTCCAGCTTCGAGATTGCAGATGATACTTGGCTGAGGAAGTCGCGATCCTGCTCGTCTACGACACCTGCGCTTGCGAGGATATTATCAAACACTTGATGGATCTCTTGCTGGTCGTGAGCACAGCCGAAAGTGGTTGGTCCCTGCTCTGGACTGTTGCAAGGGTTGACAACAAGAGTCCCGTCGTTACTGAATTCATCCTCCTGGAGCTGCGAAAGCCAGAATTCAGCAATACCCTTCAGCAGCGGATAGCCGATCTCCTTGTACCACGCTATATCTTGTGTATGGTCGAAATAGTCCCAGACATGTTGCATCATCCAGGCACCAGCGAGCGGATCTGTCGGACCGTTAGCTTATCTGTATGGCTTATGGGGCCAGGCAAAGCAGGACCAGTGATGAAGAAGTTGCGTTCGGTGTTGACTCACAGTTGGCCCACGTCGCACCATCCTTCATCGCCGTGTGCCCAAAGATATTCATCTCGTTGTGGGTGACCCAGCCGGAAGCGTTATAGAGGAGTCGCGCGGTCTCCGCGCCGCGAGGTGCCCAGTTGTAACGCATATAGTCCCAAAGAGCACCCTGGGTCTCAGTGAGACCAGTCTGGTCAGCTGGCCAGTAGTTCATTTGCAGGTTAATATTGGCGTGATAGTCACTACTCCAACTGGGTTTGATGTCCTCGTTCCATCTGCCTTGCAAATTCGCGGGCAGGGAATTTTCCCGGGAGGAGGAAATGAGCAGGTAGCGAGAATAATCAAAAAGAAGACCATCGAGGAAAGGATCGGAGGGCCCGGTTGCCTGAAGCTCCGAGATGATCTCTGCTGTCTCTCTCTCCTTGGATCCAAGAGTATCCGGGAGATTGAGTTTGAACCTGTTTGTGAGAGTGGAAAAGTCTCTGATATGGCGGTCCAACAGGGTCTTGGTGCTTTTACATGCAGCGTTCGACGTGGTCTCGGCAACAAGGTCGCCAGGAGCCGCTCCCCTGAATGAGTAATTATCGCTAGCGGTGCCCTTTGTATGATCGAAGTTCGTGCCGGCTCCGACAATGACAGTCACTCTGCCCTTGCCCTCGCTAGGTACGACCTTCAGCTGACCGTTGTGGCACGACGCCTTAGCATGGGAGTCTTTGCTTAGACGAGCCACTGCCTCATATTGAAGTCCTTCTGGTGGACCAAGTTGCGTCACACCCTTCAGGCGGACATGGTCGTCGTTGGCACAGGTGGTATTAACCAGGTCTTGCGAGATTTGAAGGTTTTGGAAGTGGATATTCAGCGGAGGGAGGGTTCCATTACTTGATGTCGCCCAAACACAGACCTGGTCTGGGAAAGAACAGAAGCTGGTGGTCTCGACGTGAAGGCCATCCGAGTCGTAGACCGTGGTGTGTACGCCAGTGGCCAGATCCAGCGACCTACGATACTCGTAGTAATCGGCGAAGCCATCGAAGTCAACCGTCAGATTACCTAGGACCTGGTACGAACCGTAGTTGGCATTCGTCCCCAGAAGGCCGCTCACATCTAATATAAGCGAGATATTAGCCAGAACAGTAGGATCAGTTGGCAGCTGATTTGATTCTCACCTCCTGTGCCTTGATCAAAGATTCTGGACCGAATACCAGGCAAAACCGGGTACTTGGGCTGCGAGCCCAGTGGATTTCCTCCGCTATAGCTCTATGGGAGGTTGTTAGACACTCTGCTGCCCTGGAGCGACATGAGGCCTGGCGTGACGCCGTCAAAGAGACATACCGCGTTTTCAAAAGGTCCGCCGGACCAAAGGGAGTCGACATTCAGGAGAATCCTCTCCAACTCTGGGGGCCCAAACGGCATAGCTGGGACCACTACGTCAGGGATTGCTGCAGGCACGAGAAGTAGGGGATTTGGGCACCACCTCCAAGCTTTCCATTTCCTAGGGGATATGCAGACTTGAGGATGTAATCATCAGTCGATCGGTCTCCATAGCTTGCAGGCCTTGACGACCACAGTGAGCGCCCTGCGGCGAGGCCAAAGAAGGCTGCCGGCAGGAAGGTCCAGACACCCATGTTGCGGCAGCTGCACACGCCCTGCAAGGCGAAAGACGAAATTCTGGTAGAAAGTAAACAGGAATGACGGCGGAGCGACCCATTTATGAGTTTCCAGTTGGTTATATCCTACGCACTGACTACCTTTCCATTGACCAACCGATTTCGTGCCATCTTCCCCGCGAGCAGCGAGAGTGCAGACAGCTGCAGTTTGCGGGGAACAGCAGAGTTAATCTGCCGTCGGGTGATATTGACCTATCGTTGCTTATCATTACCGCCGTTGGGATGTCGAGTTTGAGGAGCGCTTTACACCAACTGGATAAAGGGCTGCTTATGAGCAGTGGAAAATCATTCTTCCAACACTACACCCCATTGAATCAAACAAAAGGGAAGGTGTAAAATGGAGGATATCCAGTTCAACTTCCGTTCACGGCGTCGGTCTTTGTACGGCCACACGCCCGAATACTTAAGAAACCTTACGTAGGTTTAATATAGCTGGTGGACTTCATTAATTAACCGACTGCCGATCAGCGGGGGTGGAGATCTGCCCAGGAAGCTCGATGGACTATGATGACGCTCTTAGTCCACTTGGCATTGGGATTTTACCGATCCTCGGGAGAGACTGGGACTCCGCTCGGGAGAGTTTGCGGAGAGGCCCTGGCTGAAGAGGGAATCTTGATATACGACTTGGAACAATCGCCGGACCTGGTCCGGCTGAAGGTGAGCTCTCAGTTTGTCGCCCGCTGCTTTTGACTGGGCAGTATAAGTTGAGCGGACAGACCGTCCTCACTTTGTTTGTACTAGATCCAACCTCAATCATGTTTTCACCGCAGACGACGCTCAGGCGACTTACGGTCAGCTTGCTAGCCGTCCTGTGTACCATAACAATACCTTCAACTGCAAATGCCGCTCGCTCCCGCAGTCAGAATAGTATCCAGATCTCCCCAATACCAAAAGAGATACCCAAGTCCGATTCTTACCAGGTTAAAGTCCGATCAAAGGCCGGGGACGACACGAGACACTGGGAATCGCTCGACTTGTTCCATGCCAACGTGCACGAAGTCAACGCAACGACCGGAAACACCCTGCCGTACAATACATCCCTCGGGATCCTTGACTTCAGCGGCCCTATTGAACTTGCCATTGAACCGTCTCGAGACTCTTTTCCATCGATAGATGCTGTTCGTGTTCGCCCTCTTTCCTACGGCCTGCGGGCAGATGTCCGTGGTCGTGTCATCTACTTGTCTCTCACTGAGCCTGCAAACCTCGTTGTCGAGCTCAATGGGGACGTCTTTAACGTCTTGCATCTCTTTCTGGACAGGGTCAAGAACGATAGTTTCACGGAGGAGCAAGTCAAAGGAAACTCATCCGTTATGTACTACGACGCCGGATACCACGAGCTCAGTGAGGTGGTGAACGTCACTTCCGGACAGACAGTTTATCTTGCTCCTGGCTCCGTGGTACAAGGGGGGTTCAATTTCGAGAACATCTCGGACGCAGCCATTATCGGCCGCGGAGTCCTCTACAAGAGTCCCAGCGAGGCCATCACAATCAGCTACTCCCAAAGGATCCGCGTTGCGGGAGTCACCGTGCTCAATCCAGCTCACTACTCGCTGATGATTGGCTCTAGCAAAGATATCGCCGTCTCTGGCCTGCGGTCCATCAGCGCGGTCCAGTGGGGCGACGGTATTGACGTCTTTTGCAGTCAGGACGTGGTGCTTGAGAAGCTGTTCATGCGTAACTCGGACGATTGTGTCGCGATATACCAGCACCGCTGGGACTATTACGGAGACTCGAAGAATATCACAGTGCGGGACTCGTCTCTATGGGCTGATGTGGCACACCCCATTCATATTGGACTCCACGGGAACCCCAACGCCCCGGAAGTGATGGAAGGTGTCACAATTTCGAATATTGATATTCTCGACCATCGTGAGCCGCAGGTTGATTATCAGGGCTGTCTGGCGATTAACTGCGGCGACGAGAACCTACTCAAGGATATTGTTTTTGAAGATATCCGCGTCGAAGACTTCCGGCTCGGTATGCTTCTCAGCTTCAAGGTTCTCTATAACCAGAAGTATAATCTAGCGCCTGGGAGAGGTGTTCGTAATGTTACTGTCAGGAACCTGTCATATAATGGGTTGGGAGGTAATATCCCGGCTATAGCGGGGTACGATGGAGACCGGAACATTCAGTTCGTGGACTTCCAGGGCTTAGATATTAATGGTGTGCATGTCTGGGAGGGTATGCAGAAGCCAGGCTGGTATTCTGCGGCTGATTTTGTTCCCATGTATATTGGTGCTCATGTAGCGAACTTGACGTGGTCAGGTTAGATCACCATTTGTGTTGGCTTTGCAAATCAATTGAGTACGTGAGATGCCATCAATATGTTCTTTGGTCGATAGGTAATGGAGGTGTGGTTGTTATTCCACCGACTGTCTAGCGTCGTGACTTTGCTCGATATGGAACTTGTACAGCCTCTCTAGGGAGCCATACCGGCAACAACAGGTGATTTATCGAAGGGTAGCTGTCCAGTCTACTGCTTACTAGGAGGTACATACTCGATGTCTCTACTGTCTCATTACATCTCAATAGTCATGCCACAGCGCACATGATACAGTAACAACACTTCCTACCAGCGATCATAATCAGGGATATTCTCCTGATGATAAACCTCCCTGACACTCTGAAATCCCACCTCCGGTGGACTGTTAGGCCAGGGCTCTCCGTTTCCACTTGCAAATAACCCAAACATGGCGCCGCTGAAGACAAACCAATCTGGCGGCGCGACCGCCATCCAGGACGATGGGAACGAAGCCAGCCACTTGACTGCTGAACTGCCAGCGCTGTATCCCAGGCGGTATTCGAGAGGTTCCGCTCGAATATGGAGAGTGATGGTTGGTTGTGGTACCGCTTTCTTGAGGTGATACTGCGCATACTAAACGTAGTTTGAGTGCGTTAGCTGGCTTGTTGTATCGGAGAAATCAACTATTGATGCGAAGTCGTGTTAAACATACCTCCGATGTGCCATTGTTGAGCAACGCGGTGTATATACACGTCATCCCTGCGTCGTCCTGACAACCGGTAACCCCGATATCCTGGTGCTGGAGCTCGCTCAGGTAGGCGCTGATTCCGACCGACTGCCTCACGCCGAGGGTGCCCGGGCCCTCGAGTGGCAAGAGAGTGGCAGAAAACGTAGTATTAAGGGAGTTTTGCTTGCGGAGGAGAGCAGCCGGCACATCGCGGTCACTAAGAGAGAAGACATTTGGATGAAGCACCAGGCCTGGTGAGTCGGAGACGCCATTGCGCCGTAGGGTGTAGATTTCCTGGTAAGGAGTTCGCAGCTGGTACCAGGATGGGTGCAATTTACGGCTGCTGAAGGTATCCACAAATGGCGCTAGGGGCGAGGACGGTTTTGGGTCGGTATTCAACAGAATGGGTTCGCCGTGATTGAAGACCGGCCAGCCATTTCTCCAGGTGACCGGGCATAGAAAAGTCTCACGGCCAAGAGGCGATGCGCCGTTGATGTTGCGGCGGGCGATGAAAACCGCATACCAGTCGCCCCGGTCGGTGTCGAACATGGTTGCGTGGCCGGTTGATTGAACGGTGAGATTGTTGAAGCCGAATTCACCGTTGTATAGTAGGGGGTTGTTGGGGGCTGGCTCCCAGGGCCCTGTGGAGGATGCAGAACGGGCAACGGTGGCTCGATGGAGTTCATCGGTGCCCCCTGCGGCACCAGTAAGTATCCAAGAGATTGAATAGCGGCGCAGACCTACCCTCTGCTATCAGTAAATAATACCAGTCGCCGTGCTTTAACATCTTAGGGCCTTCCGGGCGCGCGTCCGCGGTATGCGGTAGAGTCCCATTCCATAGGGAACGGTAGTCGCCCACACAGCGGCCAGTAGCCAGATCGACCTCGCACTGGTATATACCCCACAGTCTGTCAATATTATTGTTCGGAGCCATCACGTTGAGGTACACCCGGTTTGTGGTCGGGTCTTGGAACAGCGATGGGTCAATCCCCCAGGGATCCGACCAGACAGGGTCTGACCAGTGCTTGAGGTCTGGTGAAGATACCCAGAAGACCCGAGGCCATACTTTGGCGACGGGGTCGTAAGTCCACCGGACAGATGTGGCAAGGTAGAATGTCCCATTGATGAAGCTCAGCGACGGTGCCCAGGCGCCTGATTTGGATGTCAGCAAAGAAACCAGCAGGGCACAGACAGCAATACCTGCGCTGGTTGGAACTCCATTTAACTGCAGTTGCTCTGGTCGATTGAGAGCATGTGAATACAGCTCCCAGTGCTGCAGATCAGTCGACCGATAGATTGGTATGCCCGGCCAGTACTCCATTGACGAGGTAGCAATAAAATACTCGCTGCCAACCCGGAGGGCAGCTGGGTCAGGGTTCCAGCCGGGGATGACGGGGTTGTGAATGGCATGGCCGGAGTTGGCATACCAAAGTGTGCGCACCAGGGCAGAAAGCATCAAGGAGAGTCTCATTGCGTCTATCGAGATCTACAACTGCCGTAGTGCACCTGGGGAGACAGGTCGTGCTGAGTACTTTAATGCGTAACATGGCATCGTGTCCACAGGAGCCCACGTCCGGCACATCGCCCGCCAGAGAAAGACAGCCACCGGCCGAGATCACACACCTACGCCTATTCACTATAGGTCCCTGTCGCAGATAATTAGAGAAATGGGGGAAATGCGGGGACAGAAGTCCTGATCACTGCCCACCGGAGAAAACACGCCCACACGAGCAAGAACAGGGAAATCTGACCGGAGGAGGTCCGGCAGTTCCCCCGAGGGGCCTGTGGATTACAATCGTCACTTGCCCGTGGGGATCGTGAATTACAAGCGACCAAACCGTTGTGGCTGGCATGGGGAAACATAACTCGATAATGTTTAATTATGCAATCTAGAATCCTATTACTCTTCGACATATTGTATTGGGAATCCAGGCGTATGTCAATAAGACTTTCTTACTATTACGATCTCTAAATAATTCAGTCAGAAAAGCCTGAAAACCAGAGTCTGATAAGCCTCAAGCGTCGTCTCGACAGACGAAATTCTCCCCCACGACTTGCCAGACCACAGCTCCCTCGCACGTACAGGGTAATGCATTCCCAAGTCCAGCGCCTCCAGCGGAAGCGAAACGTCCTGTGGATAGCTCTTCTCGTTAAAGACCAGAACAACGTGTCCCACCGCCAGCTCCCCTGCCCAGACCTGAATTGAGCCTTCCACCCCGGCCCCTTCGATGAAATGAACCGGACGGCCCAGTGGATCCTGGTTCAAAGCGATGATCTCCTTGTTCTTCAGTATCTCAATGCTGCTCTTGTCGATACTTCGCAGGTCCGCCCCAATAATAAGCGGTGACTTCAACGCTGCCCAGAACGCAAAGTGTGTCTGTTGCATGGGGATGGTCATGTTGGCGACTCCGATCTCCAGCATGTCCATGTCAAGCCAGTGCGAGCGCTCTTGGTAGACGCTGATTTCTCGCATTTTTCGCAGGATACTGGTGACCGAACATCCAGCGTAGCCCGTATTAAGGCAGTACGCGGTTTTGCACGGACAGTCCGTTTCATTCGTAAACGAAGCTGTTATGTCGCCCGACATTCGGTACGAGTGTCCAATATCTGCCATGTGAATCAGTACCATGCACGAACGGAGGTAATGTAAGCCAAGGTCAACGTACGCCCACCCCAGTGCCACGGGAACTGGAACCCCCACTCGCACACAGAGAAGAAAATCTCCCTCCCCGTCCGCAGAAGCGCATTCTGCATGGTCAGAAACCTCTCCTGGGGCGAGTGTGTCATGGCCTGGAACCCTCCGCAGTTGTCGTATTTCCAGTAATCGACTCCCCATTCCGCAAGAGTCATGGCGTCCCTCTCTTCATACCCCCAGCTCCCCGGCCGAAACCCGCAGGTGAGGATCCCGCTGTCTCCGTAGAGACCGATTTTCAATCCCATCCCGTGGACCTCCTTGGCTAGTGGCTTTATGCCATCAGGGAAGGTTGTTCGGTTCTCTTGTAGGTAACCTTCATCTGTGCGCTCCATGTCGGACCATCCTTCGTCGAGGACGAGGTAGTTGTACCCTGCATCTCTGAGCCCCAGTGAGACCATTAGGTCTGCCACATTGTGGATCGTGCTCTGGTTGTAGTTTCCCTTGAATGAGTTCCACGTGTTGAAGCCCATCTGGGGCGTGTTTCCCAGTGCACTTGCGACAGCCACGCCGGCCGTCGCGGTTACTGTGAGAGACAAGTTGATTATCATGGCGACGTAGGTTTGTGTTAGCAAAAGCATTATGGATCACAGACAGGCTGATCTCCGTGTATTTTATTTAAGCAGTGTTGTACGGGCTGGGCTCCGTTACTTCCCCCGGGCAGTAGATCTCAGGTATCTGTCTCGTCGGGGGAATTTATCCAGCCTTCCTAAGATTGCATGGCATGCCTGCGTCGGGCAATCCCTCGGAGAATGTATATGGCGTAGTTATACTATCTCCATTTTACTGGTGATACTTGGCAGCAGATACTTTTCCTAAACATGATCTTTTCAAGTTGTTTCGGCGTTAGGTAGGTGCCCTGTCCACGCGATGAACGTTCCCTGTTCTAATAGAATCAACCTCAAAGTTATATTTTATGTGTGCACTGAACTTTATGATTTCAAGATCTCGATGCATAGCTCCGTAACAAAGTTGAAATGGCACATAATATATGTCAGGCCTTAACTGCATACCAGTTCCCAAATATCTGCCCCTTCCCATCGAGCTAGGGTCTATACATGTATAAATCCCCTTCCAAAGATATTAACAATATGGAAGGGACGGATCCGAGCAGCTCCCGGCGATAAATTCTTGCTCGATCCATGGAAGGTCATCCTCATGAATCTGAGCAGCGGGCTCCAGGATACGGTCAATAATGTGTACAGCCCCCTAGAGCTTCTCAGCAATTGCGAGTCCCGGGCCGATATGGGGGCATTACCTTGGTGATGGGGATATCGCTCTCGACAACTCGAGCGACTTGGTTTAGAACGAGCTCATCGTTTTCTACCTTTGCACCGATGAAGAGGTGCGTCCCAGTCTGCAGCTTGCTCAGCCAGGTTCCTGGTCACAGTGATAGTGGGATCAAATATAATACCTGTACGCGCTGGTATGTCTCGTTAAAGTCCGCGATTGCCAGGATCGAGTTGGGGACATAGTGATGCACAATGGTGTTGCCCAGCCACCATTTCCCCTTCCTAATACCTAATCAGTGACCATTTGTGCTGGTTTCTGCTATCTCAACGGAGGTGTATATATATATATAGTGAATACATACGGTGTTGATTCGAACGTCGAGAAATAGCGACCGGTATGAGCAAAAGCATCGTTATTCGGCGCAAAGAAAGTGAAGTCCCAGGTCGGGGTCGTGCCAAAGGCCTCTTCGAAACCCCCGGACTGAGTCAGGGCAGCCCGCAGCCGACTCAGGTCTGGCCGTGAATCGATGATGTCTAGCAAGGTCGTCACATTATCCGGCTTGGGAAGGGTATAGGTGGGTTTGAGGGAGCGGTAGGAGAGGGGATCTTGGAATGCCGCTGCCAGTCCGGCAATAATGGTGCTGAAAAAGAATACGGGCTTCATCATGGCGTCCCTGATGCGTGCTGTGGCTCTCGTCGACTTGCCCATGGTCTATGACTAACCTTTATCTCAGGTAGATCGGGGCGGGCCCGGGGATTGCCCCGCGCCCGGACGGAGGTTGGGGGATGGCCGGGGGTGGTGGCCCGCCAGGAGGAAATGGTGTGGAGAGTTAGTGTGTTTATGGGGTTCCCCAGATTGGAGTAAATAAAAGGAAATTAATGGCCTGATGGAATTACTTTCAGCCAGGCGAACTCGCACTGTCACCGCAAAGACGGCAACGCCAATATGCTGCATGTAAGGCCCCCAGCACAACCCCAACTCGAATAGCTACTCACTTTTACTAGATATCTCTGCTGCAGGTAGCACTCCTCCAGGCCAGTGTCTTGCCCCTTGTAACGGCAACGGTTGCCGATGTCCCCGGCATCATACCGCCAATCCCCCGGGTCCATGACATGGTACAAGTAAACCGTTCTGACGTTTTCAAAACCCGGACAAGTGACTTCACGCATCCCGGACTGTGGCACACACATGAAGACCTAGAGCGGGCGCGGCAAGGTGTCCTGCAGGGAAAAGAGCCCTGGGCCTCCGCCTACGCCCAGTTTGCCAATGATAGCTATTCCCAGGCAAACTACACCATGAAAGGGCCCGCAACCGTTCTAAGCCGCGGGCAGATCTCAAACTACACGTCATTTGCGCATGATGCCCGGGCTGCGTGGCAGAACGCTTGGATGTGGTACATCACTAAGGATCAGGGACATTGGGAGCGCAGCACGAGTATCCTTGATGCTTGGGGCACGAACCTAACCAATATTATTGGGACAGACCGGTCGCTCATGATAGGGCTAGATGGGGATATGTTTGTGAATGCGGCAGAGGTGATGAGATGGGAAGGTAACTGGACAGAAGCCGGTGCAAAGTGGCAGGGCGGCAGTGGATTCAGCGTGCAACTGTACTGGCTGTTCAGTCGGCAGTCCATCCCCATCGGCCAGGCGAATTACGGAATGGCCAGTATAAAGGCCCTGCTCAGTTTTGCAGCGTACTTGGATGACGTTCAGTTATGGAATTATGCAATCGATGCATATATTCAAGACAACTGTGCTGGATTATTTGCCACCTATGACACCGAAACAGGGCAGTCAGGGGAGTCTGGTAGAGACCAGGGCCACGCAATGTCAGGGCTTGGGTGGGCTGCAATCGCGGCCAGGGTGAGCCAGAGTCAGGGCGTTGATCTATACGAACTGGGGGATAATTTACTACTCAAGGGGGCTGAATACTTGGCCAAGTATAACCTGAACGAGAGTGTTCCGTATGATCCCAGGTGGTATCGATGCGAGGCAGTGCTGGTAAACGGTCCATGGGAGACGATATCGGAAGAGAACCGTGGAGTCACGGCAGAAATTCCAGTATGGGATATTGTATACTATGAGTATGTGAAAAGGCGCAACGCCAGCGCTCCTTGGACGTCAAGGGCAAAGGCAGCAGTTGGTCTTGAGGGAGCTGTGGATGGGAATGATCATCCAGGCTGGGGTGGTCTCATCTGGTCTTATTGACTCTCTACCAACTATGAATCTATTCATCATACATAATGATCCTCAGCAATCAGTCTGTTAGATTAGTCTCCAGGAAATATCTAAATACAAGTCCATACTACAAGTTAAGCCTATGTATCACTGATCTACAAAGAGACAACAAATTTCTTTGCCGAAACACCAGCCTGCAGATCATCGAGTGCCTTCTGAACAGCTCCGAGGCCCTTTCCAACAACCTCCGCAGGGGGGGCGATCTTGTAAGTGCCTGCCGCCAGGGCCTTGGGCAAATATGCGTCGAAAATGGCCGGTCCAACCTCGTTGTCTTTCAAGTCACCTCCGAAGATGAACTTGGTCTCGATACCTGCCGGCAGTCCTCCGGCTGGTGGATTGGCTAGCGAGATGAATTTTCTCCCGTCAATGCGGCTGACGATCTCGCCAACTGGGACACCAGAAGTATCACCAATGGCGAGAGCACCGGGGGATGTCTTGCCCTTGAATGCGGCAATGATATCCTCGACAATCGTAGGGCTGCGATAGTCCCAAACTTGGCTGGCGCCGAGGGACTTGACATAGTCAAAGTTCTTGGGTGACGCCGTAGTGAAGACTTCATATCCGGCTGCAGCTGCCAGTTGGATGGCATTACTACCGACACTGGAAGAACCACTCCAGATCAGGACGGTCTGGCCGGTTGATGCAGCGCGGGGCTCGGTTGGGAATTGCAAAGCGAGGTGGTCTTTTTGGAAGAGACCACAGGACGCCGTACTGATCCCGAGCGGAATCACCGAGGC
This sequence comes from Aspergillus fructus, assembly GCA_027569115.1. Taxonomy (NCBI): domain Eukaryota; kingdom Fungi; phylum Ascomycota; class Eurotiomycetes; order Eurotiales; family Aspergillaceae; genus Aspergillus; species Aspergillus fructus. The sequence goes on from JAPDEM010000035.1 coordinate 96,248, forward strand.
ATCTTCAAATGAGAGCGTAGGCGGGATTTGGGAAACAAGCTGGGATTGCAGGACAACATAGTCCTGGAACGCACCCTCGGCCGGGTTGTTGTTCTTCAGCTCGCTGCCGAGTCCAACGACGCGATCACCGACCTTGAATCTCGATGCCGCTCCGGACCCGACCTCGATCACTTCTCCGGCGACGTCTGTTCCCAGAATGGCCGGATAGGTGGTCCAGGGGAACAGCCCCGCGCCCAGAAGCTGTCGAGCAAAGTCGACAGGGTTCAATGCGATCGCGCGGTTGCGGATGACGAGTTCATTGTCTGTGGGAGATGTGTATGGTGCCTCTTTGACTTGCAGCGGATGGGCCTTTGCAGCTGTGATCCAGGCTGCGCTGTTGGTGGGAGCCATATTGCGTCGGACGAAGGGCCTTGGGTAGAGGAGAGAGGATGAGAATGGTCTAGCGCTGACAACGCTGGATGTTGTATAGAAAGTACGCCTCATGTAGGACGCATGTCCAGGGTAGCAGGTAGACTGCGCCCTTTAACCAACATCTTTCTCAGTAGAAGCTCGGCTGGCGGACTGCAAACTCCGACTAGCTGAAATCAGTCGGAGTTGGGCTTCAGGGTTCATGGATTCCAGACTCCGCGGGGTTCGGACTTGCTGCCCCGATATCTTGTCTGCCCTTTCCAAGAAGGACTCTGACGACATCAATGGATCCAAATCCTAGTCACTTATCCAGTGCTGCCCCTCTCTCGCGTAAGCCCATAACTGCGACTGCGCCAGCAGCTTCAACGGCTCCGATGGTGTAAGGTATTAGCCGGCCAGTGGCCCCCGTATCTCTCCCACGAGCCTGAAACGGCATATAAGCAGAACTACAAAGGCGCCAGGGGGTTGCATCCTTTCGACACAAGGATCTTCCACTTCATTCAGGATACGAGATGCCTTGGAGTGGATTGTGATAGCCGCTGCAATGGCGACTGTGTATTGGCTTATCTGAACGAAGGATTCTTCAGCATCTCGTTGAAGGGCATTGTCTTCGGAGCCGACAGGCTTCTCGTCAGCAATGACTCCGTGATGCTACTTCTTGTATGCTTATCAAGGGCTCTATAAAGCATCAATCCCGTCACCTGCGAACGAGGCGATCGATGAGCTGGTATAATTCTTATCCACCAAGTTAGATCGCTGTCCTTTAACTAGACTCTCACACGTTCAACACCTTGATCGTGAAGCTCTTTAACAATGGCTCCGTACACTGTGCTCCTCTTCGGGTCTCAGGCCCTTTCCTTCGACGAGAAAGCCTTTGCAGAAATCCGTGACGCAGTTCGGAATGACCCTTACAACCAATGGGTCATCGACGTGGTCTCCAAACTACCAGAGACCTGGGCAATGTTCATACAAAGATTCCCCCAACTCGATGTCATCAAAGGGAGCCAAAGTCTGGAGGAGCTGAACCGATGGCTGAGCTCTGGGGAAGTGTCGCCCATTACGCGCACATTGCCCAATGTTCTGCTTAGCCCCTTGGTGGTGATTTCCCAGCTCACGCAATTCACACAGTACTTGCGGATTGTTCACCCTGATGCTGGCAGTGGCGAGGACATCTATTCCAATATTGGGCAAGAAACCGAAACAGTCGGCTTCTGTACGGGTCTCCTGAGTGCCCTTGCAGTCGCCACGGCCACCAGTAAAGGACAATTTGAACAGAACGCGGCGACGGCAGTCCGATTGGCGACGCTGATCGGGGCATTTGTTGATGCTCAGGAGACCAGCAATGCCCACAAGGCTTCCATCTCCTTGGCCACGGCATGGAACTCGCTCGGTGCGAAACAAGAGATGACGCGCATCTTGAATGAGTTCCCTGAGGTACTTCAAATCACCGAAACTCTCGTTGGCGAGGAGAGGCTAACAGCCTGAAGGCATATGTATCTGTTCTATACGACAAAAACAGGGCGACGGTCACCACGGCCGCCAGCAGCAGCAAGTCCCTGCAGGACAAGCTTAGAGCAGCAGGGGTCATTGCCACCGAAATGAATCTGGTCGGTCGATTCCATAGCGATTGTTATAACGATGATATCCAGCAGATCCTGGACTTTTGCGACGCAAACTCGACCCTTCAATTCCCCGACGCATCAAGGCTTGTGACTGCCGTCCGATCCAATGATGGAGGCTTGATAACAGGGGGCAAACTACATTATTCCGCATTGCAAAGTATCCTTGTTGAACAATCCTACTGGTATGAAACCTTTGAGGCCGTACATGCCTCCAGGCTTGGGGACAAGCAAGCAACTGTCGTCGGTTTCGGCCCCGAGCGATGTGTGCCTCCTTCGCTATTGCGGTCCGTGACCGATCAAGTCGTGTACATGACGAATCCTCAAAGCGCAAAGGCTCGGCTCCTTCAAGGGACTTCAAAACCACACTCGCCACCGAAATACCCGAAAGGATACTCCGACAACGATATTGCAGTTGTGGGCTACTCCCTCAAGGTGGCCAATGCTGACGACCCCGAGGAATTCTGGCAACTCCTGCGTGAGGGCAAATCGCAGCACATTGAAGTGCCACCGGAGAAGATTTCCTTCGATACCCACTGGCGTAAGACTGACTCCAAGCGCAAGTGGTTCGGGAACTTCATCAGAGACCCTGACGCCTTCGATCACCGGTTCTTCAAGAAGAGCCCTCGTGAAGTAGCATCGCAGGATCCGCAGCAACGTCTCATGATGCAGGTTGCCTACCAAGCGGTCCAACAATCCGGCTACTTCCACTCGCCGGAGCAACAGGTTGGCTGTTTCCTCGGTGTATGCGCGACTGATTACGAAAACAACGTTGCCTGTCACGATCCCAATGCCTTTTCGGCGACAGGTAACCTCCGCAGTTTCATTGCGGGCAAAATCAGTCACTATTTCGGGTGGACAGGCCCCAGCATGACCATCGACTCTGCCTGCTCTGCCTCTGCAGTTTGTATCCACATGGCGTGTCGGGCGATCCTGGGTGGAGAGTGTACTTCAGCGCTTGCTGGTGGTGTCAACGTCATGACCAACCCGCTCTGGTTTCAGAACCTCGCTGGTGCGTCTTTTCTGAGCCCTACTGGAGCATGTAAGCCCTTCGACGCAAAGGCCGACGGCTATTGCCGTGGTGAGGGCATTGCCGCTGTCTTTCTCAAGAAGATGTCCCAAGCAGTGGCCGATGGTGACGTTATTTTGGGATGTATTCCCGCCACCGCGGTATATCAGAATGAGAACTGCACCCCTATCTTCGTGCCGAATTCTCCGTCACTATCGACCCTCTTCGGTGACGTGACGCGAAATGGCGGTCTCGAACCCCGCCAGGTTACTGTTGTTGAGGCTCATGGCACTGGAACCCCCGTGGGCGATCCAGCCGAGTACGAGAGCATCCTTAAAGTGTTTGGTGGCTCCATTCGCCAGACCCCAATGACCATCGGCTCGGTGAAGGGTCTGGTCGGTCATACTGAAGGTGCATCTGGGGTTATCGCCTTGATAAAGATCCTTCTCATGATCCAAGAGGGCAAGCTGCCGCCTCAGGCAAGTTTCCAGACCCTGAACCCGCATATCAAAGCATCCCCGTCCGATATGATGGAGGTTGTTACTTCTCTCAAGGACTGGAACTCCGACTATCGCGCCGCCCTTATCAACAACTATGGTGCGTCAGGCTCCAACGCCTCGATGGTTGTGACCCAGCCAACGCAGCACGAGGGAGCCGGTGTCTCAGCAATCCACTCCGAAGGCTTGAAGCACCCCTTCTGGTTGACTGGTTTGGACGAGAGAAGTATCCGCGAATACGCCACGAGACTCACGAACCTAATCCGCACGAGGTCAATCTCAGCCAAGCACATCACGCTCGCAAACGTCTCCTTCAATCAGTACAAACAGTCTAATCGCAACCTTAACGGGGGGCTTGTGTTCAGCGCGACCTCGCTCGCAGATCTGGAGGCGAAGCTTACAGGTTTTATCAACAAAAGTGACACAGCTGTTAGCTTCACGTCCAAGAAGCCAGAACGGCCTGTTATTTTGTGCTTCGGAGGCCAGATTTCCACTTATATAGGCCTTGATCGCAAGGTATATGATGGCGTTCGCGTCCTCCGCGGTCATCTGGACTACTGTAATTCAGTTCTTCAAGATCTTGAAGTCGGTGGCCTCTACCCTTATATCTTCGAGAAGAAACCTATCCAGGACACCGTGAGGCTGCAGACGATGCTGTTTTCAATGCAGTATTCCGTCGCCAAAACATGGGCTGACTGTGGAGTACATGTCGCCGCTGTTGTCGGGCACAGCTTCGGTGAGTTGACGGCTCTCAGTATCTCTGGGGCTCTAGGGGTTAAGGATGCCCTGAGCGTTATCGCTGCGCGGGCTCGGCTGGTCCGAGACAGCTGGGGCTCCGATCCTGGCTCTATGATGGCCGTCGAAGGAGACCTCGATATTGTGGAAAGAATGCTGAGGCAAGCAAATGGAGAAAGCCCCGAGGATCTTACAGCAAATATCGCCTGCTACAACGGACCACGCAGCTTCACGGTTGCAGGAACGACGAAAGCCATAGACGCTGTTGTCGAGACTGTCAAAAGCAGGCCTGAGTTCTCCGCCATGCGGACGAAGAGGCTCAATGTCACCAATGCGTTCCATTCTTCGCTCGTTGAGCCCCTCCTGGACGACCTGAAGAAGATCGGACAAACGGTAACTCTCAACCAATCTTCAATTCATCTGGAGAGAGCAACTGAGGTCGAGTCTGGCTCTCCATCGCCAGGCTTCTTTGCCGATCATATGAGAAATCCCGTCTACTTCAATCACGCTGTTCAACGCCTCGCCAAGCAGTATCCCTCTGCTATCTTTCTAGAAGCTGGTTCTAACTCGACAATCACCCTTATGGCGAGCCGGGCCCTTGGGGCACCTAGCGAGTCTCACTTCCAGTCTGTCAACATCACGGAGGGTAAAGGCCTGGACAGTCTTGTTGACATGAGCGTCTCGCTTTGGAAAGAAGGGTTGGCGCATACGTTCTGGCCACATCACGCATCCCAGACTTACGAGTATGGGCCTATTTTGATGCCACCTTATCAGTTCGAGAAGACCAGGCACTGGCTCGAATCCAAGAATCCTCAGAAGCTCGTAGCCGCCTCGCCGCCTCCTACAGTACAACAAACACCAGAGGAGCTCCCAACAGAACTGTATACCTTCGTTGGCTATCAGGACTCAAAGCAGCGCACCGCAAGGTTCCGCGTCAATACTATGATTCAAAAGTATCAGGACTACATTTCGGGTCACTTGATTGCTCAGACTGCCGCCATCTGTCCGGCAACGCTAGAGATGGCCATCGTCATCGAAGCTCTTTACAGTCTTCGCCCGGATCTTTCCGACGGAAAATACTTGCCTAGGATACAAGATGTGGAAAATCAATCTCCAATCTGTGTGGATCCTTCCCGCTCCGTCTGGGTAGATCTTGAGGCCAAGGATGGTGGACATGCTTGGAGCTTTAAAATGCTGAGTACAGCCAATGGGCCGGCCAGTACGTTGCACGCCTCAGGTTCTATCATATTGGAGGCTACGAGCGATCCTCAATACCACGCCGAATTTTCTCGGTATGAGCGACTCGTCGGCCATCGGCGCTGCCTCGACGTCCTCAATACCCCGGATGCGGACGATATCATCCAGGGCCGGAACATATACAAGACCTTCGCGGACGTTGTAGACTATGGCGCCGCATACAGAGGACTTCAAAAGCTCGTTGGAAAAGGAAGCGAATCTGCAGGCCGCGTGAATATGAAACATGCCAGTCAACACTGGCTCGACACGCACCTTGCCGATTCGTTCAGTCAGGTCGGCGGTATATGGGTGAACTGCATGACCGACCGTCCACCAAGCGAGATGTATATTGCCGTTGGGTTCGAGCAGTGGATCCGATCGCCAAAGGTTAGTAGCGAGTACCACAAGACAGACACCTGGGATGTCTTCGCCTACCATCATCTTGAGTCGGAGAAAGCGTACCTCACGGATATTTTCATCTTCGACACGACGACTGGCATCCTGGCCGAGGTGATCTTGGGCATCCACTATGCCAAAGTGGCCAAGCAGGCAATGAGCAAGATGCTTGCAAGACTCACTCCGGGCATCTCACAGTCTTCGCCAGTTGCTGCGGCCCCTTCAAAAGCAGTGCCAGCTGCCCCTACACCGCAGCCCAAGGAGGCGAGCAAGCCCAAAGCTCCGAACCCTGTTAAAAAGTCGCCTGCGCCAGTCAAGCCAAATGTCGCAGGCCCCATTCGAGCCGTGCTAGCAGAACTATCCGGACTCGAGCTCCACGAGATCACAGATGGTACTCAACTTGCGGACATTGGCATAGACTCGCTCATGGGGATGGAAATGGCCAAGGAGCTGGAGCAGGCATTCAAATGTTCGCTCCCAGAAGACCAGCTGGTGGAGGTGACAACCGTAGAGAGTCTGATCAAAGTTGTCGAGTCCGCCGTTGGGTTCGAGTCTGGCCTCGCTGACCAGGATGAGGATGATGATGATGAGCTGGATACAACTAGTCAGTCAAACGGAGAGGCTTCTTCTGTCACCAGCGTCTCAGACGACGAAGGCCCCAGTGTTAATCTCCCGGAATTCTTGTCAGATTTCCTGGGTATTGGTGAGGACGAAATCAAGGCCGACATTCTCCTCCGGGATCTTGGTGTCGACTCGCTTTTGTCCAGTGAGCTGCTGGCTGACCTGGCCGCCAAATTTGGATTCCATCCTGCTGAGGATACAATGCTGGAAGAGTTCACAGTGCAGGCGCTTAGCGAGGAAATTAACGGAAAGCCAGCGAGCAGCAAACACCCCACTGCTGGGGAAATCAAATCTCCAGCTCATGATATTGCTGCCCCTGGAGTCGCTGCCACCGCTGCCACCAGCTCGAAGGATGGCGAGCTCAATCTACCCTCTCAGACGGTTCTGGAGGCCTTCAACGAGGTAAAGAAACTTACTGACCAATACATTGCGGACTACGGGTGCGCCAACTACATGGATACGATCAATCCCAAGCAGGTTCAGATGTGCGTTGCCCTAATCGTGGAAGCCTTTGAGGAGCTGGGATGCCCGATACGTACCGCTCAAGCTGGTCAACGGCTCGACCGTATCAAGCATCTTCCCCAGCATGGGCGTCTGGCCGAGTATCTGTACATGGTGTTGGAGCGAGACGCCCGACTGATTGACTTTGAGGGCGACACTGTTGTGCGAACAGCCATCGCGCCACCCAGCAAGTCAAGCGAGGAGCTGCTCCAGGGATTAATGCAGAAGTACCCAGACCATGGTTATGCCAACAAATTGACCTACTTCACCGGGAAGCGACTTGCAGATGTCCTGACAGGAAAGTCTGACGGAATCAAATTAATATTCGGAACTGAAGAGGGACGCGAGCTGGTGTCGGGTCTCTACGGCGACTCGATGTTGAACAAGCTCTCCTACAAAATGATGGAAGACTTCCTGCGCAAACTCATTGGGAAGCTTCCTACGCACCAAGGGCCGCTCAGGATCCTCGAAATGGGTGCTGGAACTGGAGGCACAACCAAGCTCCTGGTCCCTGTGTTGGCTGCTCTCAATGTGCCTGTGGAGTATACTTACACTGATCTCTCGCCTTCGTTCACGGCAGCCGCGCGGAAGAAGTTCAAGCAGTACCCATTCATGAAATTCCGGGTCCACGATATTGAGAAGGCGCCCGCCGACGATCTGCTGGGTACGCAGCACATTATCATTGCCAGCAATGCTGTGCATGCCACGCACAGTCTGGTCGAGTCTACGAAGAATATCCGCAAGGCCCTGCGGCCCGATGGGTTCCTGATGATGCTGGAAATGACTGAGACCCTGGTCTGGATCGATGTCATTTTTGGTCTGCTCGAGGGGTGGTGGTTGTTCGACGATGGCCGCCGTCACGCCATTTCGCACCAGTCGCGCTGGGAGCAAGCGCTGCAGTCTGTGGGATACGGCCACGTCGACTGGACTGACGGCAACCGTCCGGAAGTCGAGATCCAGCGCGTCATAGTTGCGATGGCGTCGGGATCGAGGTATGATCGCCTCACCATCCCACCGCCGCCTGAGTCCGTGGAGAATGCTGACACTCGCGCCCGTCAAGCAGCCGTTGACGAATACGTCCGGATACATTCGCAGGGATTCACAGCACCTGCCCAGCCAGCTACTACAAAAGACCACGATCTCAAAACAACTGTACTGCTGACCGGAGCGACCGGGAGTTTAGGCTCTCATCTGGTCGAGTATTTTGCCAACCTTGACAATGTGAAGAATGTCGTCTGCATTAATCGCCAGGTGTCCAGTCAAGATGCCGAACGGCGTCAACAACAGGCCCTGGACACTCGCGGGATACGCCTGTCGCTCGCCGCAGGGGCAAAGCTCCAGGTGTACGAGGCAGACACTTCCAAGCCATCTCTGGGCCTCAGCCCCGAGGTATACGACGAATTGGTGGGCAGTGTCACCCATATCCTCCACAACGCGTGGCCGATGAGCGGCAAGCGGCCGGTGAGGGGCTTCGAGCAGCAATTCAAGGTGATGCGCAACCTGATCGACTTGGCGAGGGATGTTTCCGACCGACACAAGGGTGGGTTCAAGGTCAGCTTCCAGTTTATTTCGTCCATCGCGACGGTCGGGCATTATCCGCTGCGCACCGGCCAGGTCGACGTGCCGGAAGAGCGCATGACGATCGAGTCCATCCTGCCGAATGGATATGGAGATGCAAAGTTCGTCTGCGAGAGACTGCTGGACGAGACGCTGCACCGCTTCCCGGGGAATTTTCACGCAATGGCGGTGCGCCTGGGGCAGGTGGCCGGCTCGCGGACCAGTGGATACTGGAACCCACAGGAGCACCTCTCGTTCCTGGTCAAGTCATCGCAGACGCTGCGGGCGCTGCCTGATTTCGAGGGGCTGCTGTCGTGGACGCCGGTCAACGACGTGGCGGCGAGTCTTGGGGAGCTGCTGCTGGACAACAACAACAACAACGCGATCTTCCACATCGACAATCCCGTGCGGCAGCAGTGGCGCGACATGATTGGTGTGTTGGCGCGCAGCCTGGACATCCCACGTGACCGCGTCATCCCGTTCGGGCAGTGGGTCCAGCGGGTCCGCAGTTTCGCCGGCGCCGAGAGCGAGAATCCCGCCGCCAAACTAATCGACTTCCTCGATGGGAACTTCCTGCGCATGTCGTGCGGCGGCCTGCTGCTCGAGACTGTACAGGCCCGGCAGCATTCTCCCACTCTGGCGCAGGTTGGCCCTGTGAGTGATGAGATTGCGCGTGGATATGTGAAGGCGTGGAAGGATATGGGGTTCCTGCATTGATTATAACGCGTAACTATATATATATATCGAGTAGCCCAACAGAGTACAATATACGATTATATATTGCTCATAAATCCCTCACACTCTACTGCATATTGTAATTCACCGCATGCTCTTCATACATAGAATTCAAGGATTGGTCCCTCAACAATTCTTTCAGATTAACACTTGATATACTCACACTTGGCGCACTTCAACCCAGGGTGAGGAGTTCTGGATGATCCCATTTACTTTGGCATTTGTTTGATTAATTCAAAATTAGCTGGCTGTTATATAAGAAGAGATCCCAAAACACGTAAGGAACCGGGCGTACTAGTCACTAAATTTAATACAGTTTAGCATGTCCGTTCCAACTGTACCCTGAAGTCTGCTCGATGGTCCCCGAGTATATACCAGGGCAAAGCTGCGGATGCTAGTTATAAACCCGTATTGTATTGTATCTAGCACATACGACCACAGGGTGTGGAAAACAGGGCTTCCCGTCCGCTCAGCCGTACTTAAGCCACACGCCGGCTGGTTAGTAGTATGGTGGGTGACCACATGCGAATCCCAGCTGTTGTATGTTTTTGTTTTTTATTTATATCGGTAAACTATATATAGATGCTTGAATAACCCTAATTGCCGACTACAAGCAGTACGGAATGTCCTCATTCGCGTACGCGAGTCAAGGAAGAGACATTTAAGATGCGTTGGCAAGTAGACTTTATTAGGTAACCAATAGTCACATGAATTCACTTGAATAGAAAAGATAAGGATGAGATCAACTAAACTACCGCAGAGTCCAACAAAAACATCCCTAAGCACTCACCCGTTGTACACCCCAGACGCCCACCACCGACACCTCTCATCCAGCCCCGGATCGCTGATCAGCTCAATCCCCTCCGAATTCAAACGCACCATCGTCCCGCGCGGAGAATACGACGGAATACCCCTCGCCAACCCATCGCCCTCACTCTCCATGTCTCCCCGCGTCGCAAATCCAGTAATATAGTCCTGCAGCACATGCGCAACCGTCACATTGACAGCCCCCGTATCAACAAGCGAGTACGACGCTTTGCTCTCCGGGTTGTAGAACGTATACGAGATATCCTGCACGTGGACGCCCGGGTACGTCGAGAAATAGTACCCCCGCGCGCGCAGTCCGAAGGTCAGACCGGCTGCGACGGCGTTGCAGTCAATGATCAGGTCTCCAGCTGTTTTGGCCACGCGCTGAAACTGGGTTGTATAGCCCTGCGACCCGTCGAAGGCGGGCGGGTAGAGGGTGTCCGCGATGTAGGCGATCGTCGACGCATTCGCGTTCGTGAGAATTGCTTGGAGGAAGGAATGGTATTCGGCGTCGGTGTGGATTGCGGGAACGAGGACGAGTCCTTCGTCTGCGTTGTATGCCGTGATAATTTCCAGCGACTGAGCGAATTCGCCGCGGGCGAGGTGCACTTTCGGGTCGCTGATGACGAGGTCGCCGTCTGGGGTTGGCCCGTAGATTGGGGATGCGTAGGGGAGGGATTCGCCGATTGACTGGGCGTTCGCTGTGATCAGGGCCTCCGAAGACAGCTTGCGTGCGTCCGCGATACTGCTAACGTTTGCATGGCCCAGAAACAAGTTGAATGCATTCTCCTTGTCCTGCGTGGAGCGGTAGGGAAAGTATGCAGGCGACTGCAGAATCGCCCTGTTGAACAACGGCTGGATACCTCCTCCACCAGCAGTGATATGGTGCAGAATCGAACCCGAGCCGCCAGACTCTCCGAAGACTGTGACCTGCGCCTTGTCGCCGCCGAAGCGGTGGATGTTGTCCTGGATCCACTGCAGGGCCTTGCGCTGGTCGAGCAGGCCGGCGTTTAGGAGGCCGCCCTCGCGTTCGAATGAGGGCCCGGAGAGGAAGCCAAAGGCGCCAACGCGGTAGTTGAGGGCGACATAGACGACTGGCTCGTCGTTCTCCTCTGCGCGGTTGAGGAGGGTTCGCGGGGACCCGAAGTCGGTCTTGGAGCCTGTGGTGAACCCGCCGCCTGCGTACGAGTTAGCAGGGCAATTCAATTCTGAATGTTAGCGTTAGCCTACCATGTATCCAAACGAGAACAGGCACCTTGCTTCCGTTCTTAACGTGGTCAAAGACCTTCTTGGGCGCCAGCACATCGAGGAAAAGGCAGTCCTCCTGCCCCGCCTGCAGAAGCGAAGTCAAGTTCGCGAACGAAACGTTCGGAACTATGCCCGTGTCCAGATACCCGTTAAGCTGACTGCTCGTCCTGATCTGCCATGTCGACGTTCCCTGAGGACATGTTATATCGTCCGGGTTGGACTGGATGGCAGTCCGGTTCTCCTGCGGGGCCACGGCTTCTCTCCAGCGGAGGTCGCCGACAGGGGGGGCTGCGTAGCGGATGTTCGAGAAGGTGTAGTAGCTTTGGGTGAGCTGCAACGAACGTGTCAGCCAGGTAGTCGTGGGCCGTTATAGTGAGCAAACTGCAACGTAGGCACTGGAGAGCTCATACATTTCCTTCCTCGGCGGCCTGGTAGATTTCGTATCCCAGGTCAACGACAGGTCGATGGGATGGCTGGCGAGCGGCCGCAAGACTGCCGCATGCCACAAGGCAGATCAGGTTGCGTAGCAATAGCATAGTAAGAAGGGTTTAGAGTTGTCGTAGAGAGAGTCGATGTGCTTCTTTTTATACCGCGCTTCGCCACTTGAACCTGCCCCAAGCACATAGGTCTGTTTCGAACCGTACTCGTTTGCGTATAGCAAAACATTGGATACGGGGAACATCGTTGCCAGACTGGGGCCGTGGGAAGTGTGGGCCTTGTGCGTTGCCACCCCTGATGCTGGCCCACTGTTATCCACGGCCAGGATCCGAGTATGCACGGGCCATTTTTATATTTCGTATCCCAGGCTAATGTTCCTTTACGGACTCCACATCGTTAGATCTCCCCCTGTCGCCAAATATTCGCCATGCGGTGTAAATGAAAGGTACATAGTGATATGCAAGGCGCATCGCGTCAAGTATATTAAAGAAAAGTAAACGCCTCCGCGTGTAATAATAGCCAGTGCATGCTAATGAACAAGTCGCAATTCAAGCAGAGAACGGATTCGTACGCTCTGACACCCCAGACACCCGCATCGGCCACTCCATCCACTCAGCCCATTCAACCCCAAGATACCGTTCAATAGACCGTATCAGAAACTCGCCTCCGTCGCCAAAAACCCACATGTCGCGACAGGCGTGCAAACTAACCGCATAATGCGCCAAGATAACCAGAGCCTCGGGACGCCGCTGCGCCAGCATATCCGTGTACTCAGCCGAGACCATAACCGGCCACGCGACAGCGCCATGCATCTTCTCAATAGCCGTCGCGCCCTCTGCCGCTGACGGATTCAGCGAGTGCTGCAGCGACTCAATCGCGGCCTCGTATGTGCCCGTTGTAGCGGCACCGAGTTTCGCGGCGCGAATTCGCGCAAGCAGGCTGTTGCAGACATCGGCGTCTCCATCCCCGCGGCCCTCGTCTTTCGTCCGCAGACTCGCCTCGCTGCCGCTGAGAACGGGCTCAAGCGAGGTCTGTTTCAGGGCCCCCCAGTTCCCCGCGATCATGGTGCGTGCGCCGCGGTGGATGCGCAAGTAGTGGATGAAACGGTCGAGGAAGTCGAGGAAGGTCTCGTTGGCGTCGTCGCGGAAGACGAGCGTGTCGCAGAGGAGGTGGACGCCGAGGATTGATGCGAAGCAGAAGGCCGGCACAGATGGGCTCTTGCTTGTGTCTATCTCGGCCTCGTGGAAGATGCGTAGGGCGTGGTTCTGTAGCTGGGCTGAATGGTGTCTGTAGAACTCCTTTTGCGGTGCGCGGATGATCCCCAGGTGCAGGGCCGCGAGTGCGAGGAGCTCGTTGAGGAGATATGGTGCTGCAAGGCCGTAGTCTATTACCTCCCCTAGTGGGAGCGAGCGACCACTACCGGTCTCGGAGATGGATGGGAATGTCTGCGTGGAGAAATGATGGAAGAGCTCCGCGTGTAATACATTCACCGGCGGATCTGGCTGTGCCAGTGCAGTGAGCTCCGGCGGCGTGTCGGGCATGGATGATGATGCCGGCGAGCGTGCTCTTTTTTTGCCAACTCTCGTGTTGCCCGATTGCATAGCAAGCACGGTTAATTCCGCATAGCCGCATAGACGCTCTGAGGCCACGCAATTCCCACATATCGGCCGTTTCTCGTCGCACTGCTGCCTGTCAGGATTGGGCTGGTCGAGTAACAAGGGTTACGCACCTTCATGTGGCGGCGTTTGCATTCTGTGCAGCCGAATCTCGACTTTTTATGTGGCCTACGCCCCATTCTGAGCCATCCATCGGTGATACCGAAGTAGTCAACTGCAGAACACTGAAGAACTTCATGCTGGCAGTGGCAAGACGGGGCTAGTCTGCTTTAGGGCCAATTACGTCACGTGCAGAGTATGGTCCGGCCACTCGGAGTTAAGGCCCATCCGCCGCGCTAAGCCCAATGCGGCCACTATCTCGGAGTTTGGAACTCCGAGCAGCCATCTGACAGCTTACATCAGCAGCTGCATTGCTTTCAAGTGCTTCAAAAGTTCCCCCCTGTCGACTCTTTCCCAGCTGGTCTTTAGTCTGAGATTCTGCCTTTGTTTCTCTGCGGGCTGCCATCGTTGACCATCGCATCCGGCTCCAGCGCATGGGCCCAGACGAGATGGACAACGACTCGGACAGCTATCCGGCCCCCTATGGGCGTGCCTGTTCCAACTGTTCGCAGTCCAAGTGCAAGTGCATCTACTCCAAATCGGGAGGGCGATGTCAAAGGTGAGTGTACTGTCAATGAGATTCTGATGTCAGCCTCTAAACGTGGCAGATGTCGACGCTTGAATAAGGAGTGCCGCCAGCCAGCGGTCCATCGCAGACAGTCGACACGTAAACAGCCCGGTTCAAAGGCTGCTCGACTGGAAGAAAAACTGGAGGATCTTGTCTCGCTGCTGCGAGCCGGTGTACAGCCACCGGGCGCAAATCCGATCAATCTCTTGCTAGGACAGTTCGGTCAGCCAGGGGACCTCCCGGCCTCGCAGACTGCCCTCTCGCCGCCAGACTCGCTGGATGCTGCTCTCGGAAACGCCGCGCGCAATGTGTATGCCATTCCATCAAGCTCGTCCGATGCGAATACACCGGATGTCGGTGGGCATACTGCCGCTATGCCATTCAGTTCGCTCTCTGAGCCCACCGTTCTTCAAGCTGAAGAATACCTGACCATGTTCCAAAACCAGCTGCTGCCATATTTCCCATGTGTATATATCCCACCAGGGATATCCGCGCAGCAGCTGCGCCGTGACCGGCCTTTCACCTGGCTGTGTATCATGGCTGTTACTTGTAGGTCAGCAGTGCAACGCCGCGCTCTGTACCAAAAGATAAAAGATATCACCGCACAGCAAATGGTGCATAATTCCTTGAACACTGACATTGATATTCTTCTGGGTCTGCTCATCTACCTTGGATGGTTCGTCTACCTCACCTATCCTGTTGGGCATGGACTAATACCGCCGCGGCTGGTAGGTCGAATCAGCAAGTATACAACAAGGCCAACATACACGTCTTTACTCAACTCACCACGGCGGCAGTATATGAGCTCGGCATCCAAAATCCCTCTGCAAGGCCTAGGATGATGGCGTTGTGCGTTCATCACGAGGGCGAGGACGAGCCAGCGACATCACAAGGGGGTCAAACGATGGAGGAGCGGAGAGCAGTGGTGGCGTGCTTTCTTGTAACATCAATGTAACTGTTCAACTACCAATTCTTGTGTGTGAATCATGCTGATGCCGCTGCAGTATCTCATCATTCATCCGCAAAACGGACCCCCTTCGTTGGACGCCATTCATGGATGAGTGCCTTCAGGTCCTGGAGGAGCAGCAGGAATGCCTCAACGACGAGATCCTAGTGCATCAGGTACGACTGCAGTTGATAACTGACAAACTAGACCTCGGCCCATACCATGGGGGTCTTGCTTCTACTCCAGATCCAATCCAAGCACCGCCCTCTTTCTACCTCCACTCAATGCACGCCCGATTGCGCAAGATCCAGCCCAGCATGCCACCAAACTCGTTGGGATATAGTACGTTCCTGTATCTATGTGCTACTCAGTGACAGGATGCTGCTGACTTATTCAGAAATTGTTCTCCTCCACCATCATTATACTTCATTAACCCTCCATGAGTCCGCCCTTAGCAATGCTAGCATAATGTCGAAGAATCTTAATTTCCAGCAACTGGAGTACCTTTATGGCTGCCTGGAGGCCACCAAGTCATGGTTCAATCTTTTTCTAACCATCCCACCCGCTGAATATACCGGGTTTCCTTTCTCCATCTTTGCGCAAATGGTGCATAACCTCGTGGTTCTCTATCAATTGTCCGTTTTTGAGGATCCTGCCTGGGATGTTAATACCGTTCGACAGTCAGCCAACGTTCTGTCAATCCTCAGTACTGTGATCGAAAGTATGAGCCAAGTGGCGTCTCTGGCTGGCTTGGAGGGAGAGTCCGACAGCGACATCTTCTCACGGGTTGCAAAGATGTACCAATCCGTGCTGATGGGCTGGGAGGAAAAGATGGGTCCCGAGAGTCTCCCGCTCTCAAGCATGCAGTCGACACAGTCTCTCCCCGAACCACTGGATAGCATGCCCTTCAATTTCCCAATGGTGGGCGACAATGACTGGTTGTCTGACATGCTGAACTCTATCACCCAGTCCAACTGAAATGCCAAATCTGTATACGTTCTGTTGGCGTTGTACTTGGACTTCGACGACCCTTATGAGCTAGATGCCGGATACGACCTCGTTTACTCATCTTTGACTTATTTGATACCCGCTATTGATACATTTCTAGAGACCTAACACTGTATATATAGCATCATTTCTTCCCAGACTCCAATCAAGAACACGAATGGCTAGGGATCTGAACAGGCCGGTATTCAATATCAAGACTTCTACCTGAATCTATCCATAGAGCGGGCTGTGATAGAGATCCGTACCTGACCATACAATTAATCGAAAATGGATAAATTCACTCCACGTCGAGGGAAACCCCCAGCTCGCTTTCCAAGAAATCCCGGAGTCTTTCTAAAACTTCCCTCGCCATCGCCTCCTGATAATAAGCCTCGTTATAACAAAGTGACAACGTCAGCTTCCCTGCAAATGTCCAAACATACAACAGCGTCTGTCGCGTCATCATCGTCACTCCAAAGCTAAACTGCTCGACGGTGACACTCTTTCCTTTGCAATCGTATGAACCTTCGAGGAAGCCCTCCACAACTCCCAGACTACTTAACGTCACACCTGATGGCGGCTTTGGGCCTGTTCCACCTCCCTTGGGAGGACTTTTAAATAATCGCTCCGCATGGATGGTGTATATCCAGCGCAGAGCCCGTACGAACTCCTCACTATACCAATTTCTATACGTTCGGGTGAGGTCCTGTGCGGCCTCTGTAAGTTTCTGGTTCCTTGGGACAGTGGGGATGATACTCGCGACGTAGGTCTGGACTGCATGATCGGGGCCATTATATGGCGGGGGAAGATGAGCGCGGAGGTTCACGGCCATGACTGTTGTATAGTCTGACTTGTCGTCTTCGGGGCTCAAAGAGAAGACGGTCTGGGCGAGTGCCGCATGAACGGCGGCGGAGATGGAGATGGCCTTTGACTTGCAGGCTATCATCAATGCTTTGGTGGCAGCGGGTGTGAGGTTCATGGTCTCCTGAGTTGTATCACCAGGTGGAGTCGTATTATCTCCATTATAGGGGAGACCGCTCGCGTTGATGGCCTGTCTGTGCATGTTGTCGATCCAGGAGTTGGCGTAGGACTTGAGCATTGTCGACGCCGGAGACGAATCCATAGGTGGACAGTTGGCTGCGTCCTCGAGTGAGGGAGAGATGCGAAGGCACTGGTACTCTGGACTACTAGGGATAGTACTGTGCCCTTCAAGTACCACGAGGGTGAGCAGTCGATCCAGAAGCATCAAAGCTCCCACCCCGTCCATCCTCCAGTGCGATGTCAGGAGGACGATTTCAGATGAAGCTGGAAGGAAGTGCAGGGATGGCAGATCGCAAGGACCCAGAGTGCGCACGACATCGCCTGGAGTCTTCTCCAACTCGACAAAGAAGCTCTCGTTTGCCCAGTTCTCAACATCGGTCTCGTCGCTCAGAACCCGATATATCTTTGATGTTGTGCCATTGGGTCGGACAGCGAGTCGGGGGAACTCTATCACAAGAGATTTCCAGGCATTCCGAAGAGAGCGTAGACGGTCATCTGGACTGAAATTGGTGAAAGACAGTCTGCATACGCAGTGAATACGCCAGTGCTCTTTGTCTAGATGCTGGAATGAGAGACCAACGCGGCGGTAGATGTTCTCTGCGCCTCCCCAGGGAATGTGCATGATTGAACCCATTTTGAACGCTGGCAATGGCTGGAGTTCAGAGTTGGTCTGCATCATTAATAAATTGCTGTCTGTCTGGGAACTGCACCCTCATGACTGTATAGACTCCAGACTCCGAGAGCAAGCCTCTATAAACTCCGAGCCGAGCCGCGTACATCCCTATAGGAGTCGGACGTAACTGCGTGAGTATTTATCACCAGGGAATGCACCACAGCGTATGGAATGATATACACGGACATCCTTGGCAACATGACTTGGTCCAATATTGAATCAGGCCACTTCCAACGCCCCATCGGGGAGAACGAGCGCTTCATCAAAGCAGTTGGCGACCGAGCTCACTCAGAAGGCCGAGAGCACTGGTCTATAACTTCATACGCCTCGTTTAGACTCGATGAATCCACGTCCAAGGCCCCAGGAGAGGTTGTTCAGCTGCTACGACAGGCCTGGAAAAGGCTTCGCTTCCAACATCCCAGTATTGCCTCTACGGCCAACGACGACACTCTTGACTACCTTGTCCCAACAGCTGAAGAACTTGAAGATTGGGTGGATGGGACCTTTACTATTGTACAAAATGTGCAACTAAGCGTCAACGATGTGATCGCCTCGCTCCGGCCATCGCGGTATGTGACAGGGCACTACCTTGTTCATACATCGCAGTTCATCATCCACCTGGCGCACTGGCGTACAGATGGCTACGGGGCGTTCCAGCTACTAGGTGCTTTTTTCGAGGCCGCCGTAGCAGACGAAAAGCCTGAATACCTGCCCTGGGGATTGGAAATCGACCGGCTTGTGCCAACTGTGGAAGAGGCACTCAAAAACCCCGTAGACTCCAGCCCTGAGATCCACGCCGCAGCAAAGAAGTACCTGTCAACTGTCACTCTCACGAAAGGAGCCGTCGGAGTGGCTTTACAGACGGACCTGTCTCGAGCACCTGCAGGAACACGAAGTGCTCGCCTACGGTTCTCTCGAGAGAATACGGATGCAATCACACAAGCCTGCGAGAGCAATGGTATAAGTATCCTATCAGCCGTGCACGCATCTACAGCTGCCGCAACCTATCATTTTGCCAATGCTGAATCAAAGACCAAGCCGTATACGAGCACTATGCGCTTCAGTATCCGCCCTTACTTACCAACACCGTACGACAACGCCGCTGTTGCTGCGGGAATATATACAGGAGGGTACATGTTCCAAGTTTCTCCTTCGCAGTCCTGGATCGAGAATGCACGACAGTATCATCATGAATACGAAACTGGTATTAGCAACGACTTCTTGAGCTCGAGAAGGCAGTACGCCCGGGATGTTTTCGCGATGATGAAGACTGCTCCACCCCCTTCAGCCACGCCCCCGAGTGAGATTGACATCTCCTTTGCTGATGCAGAAACACACGTCTCTGAAATCTATAAGGGTCTCCAGAGAAAGATTGAAGTTACTGAGGTTAGCGTCGGCGTTGAGACATTGACTAGGCAGATGTATTGCTTTGTTTGGATCTTCCGTGGATGCTTGGAACTCAGCGTTGTTTACAATGAGGCATTCTATACAGAAAGCTTTGTCCAGGACGTGGTGGGAGTGGTGGCAACTGTTCTAAGGAGAGAGCTGGGACTTCCAGTGATTAGCTGCAAATAAGAGCCTGTACATCTGGTATAATGCTTAAGGCCAATGTATTGGTAACTGGTAGAATACCTGATTCTCTGCTTCAAGTACCTGAATATTGTCTTTCACTACGGCCAATCCACGGGGATTGGGTTATAGAAACTAAACACCTCGTTCGGATCCCACTTCCTCTTCAACTCAACCAGCTTCGGCAGCTTGTGGGCGTACAGGACCTCCGGGCCCTCATCACCCTGCGCGTAATTATTATAGAGCGTGAGGTTGTCAAAGCCACTCGTCTTGGTAAAGTGATCCCTCGACTCAACTAGGAAGTCATAAACCACGGGCTCCAACGACGCATCGTACTCAAAGATATCCTGCCAGTACAGATGCGTGTTGATATCTCGGTAGGGGAATGCGGTCTCCTCGTCCGGAACGGCGCGAACCCCCTGGGTGGGGAAGCGGGAGATTACGAGTGACGGTGACACACCAGGATGGTCGTGCCAGAATGAGGTGAAACGGTTCGTGTATTGGACGAAGGCATCGACATCGGTGTGGGTGACTGCAGCGCCACCGTTGAACAGGTGGTTGTTTTCCGTGCAGGCGGTGCTGGGGGCGCCGAAGTACAGCGCTGCATAGAGAATATTCCAGGGAACCACAGTGAAGTTGTTGGCAATTGGGCCTATGTCGTAGAAGGGTTGTAGATACTGCTGGGCCTCTTCTTCGGGGCCAAAGTAGATAAAGTTGGCGGTGATGACGGACTGTATTTCATTAAGACACGAGCACAGTGGCAGGAGGACAGGAACCTACCGAGTTCGTTGCAGCACTATATGAAAGAACCGTCGTGATGGAAAGAATATCTGGAAGCGTCTCGTCAAGCTCTGCGAGAGCCTTCCAGTAAGACTCGTTCAGGCTCGCTGGGAATCGCATGTCTCCCTCGAGCACGTCGCCCCCCCACGTCGCATCGTAGACCTCAAAGGTGGCTTCGACGACAATACCAAAGTTCCAGCCTGCGCCGCGGAGACCCCAAAAGAGATCCGCGTTCTCAGTCTTGGAGGCCGTGACCAGCTCGCCCTCGGCAGTGACGAGCTGTACCGATTCGAGGGCATCAATCATCAGGCCATGCCGGCCTTGCAGAGGGCCAATTCCAGCCCCGAGCGTTGCGCCGAGAGCACCGACGCAGGAAGCCGCTCCAGTTTCTGGCCATTCGTCAGATATGCCGAAGAAGGCCTATGTAGACCATCGCAGGGAGCGACTTACGAACTTCCTTGCCGGCGGGCCAAAGAGCGTCCCAAATCTCGAGGAACTTGGTTGCGCCGCCGACGGTGACATGGTTACCGGTCTCATCCAGCTCAGCATACCGGAAGTTGCTGAGATCAATATCAATGCCGTTCATGCGTGCAAATCCTGAAGATACACCGTGTCCGGCGCCAGTAGCTAGAATGGGGATACTGTGATTCGTTGCAAGTTTAACCTGTGAGATTAGCGTCATCCGTGGTGCCTTATAGAGGGGGCGTACTATATTCTGGACATCTTGGACCGTCGCAACCTTGATGGCCCCTAGGTATGAAGGGGCGAGGTAGTCCGTCCATCGTTGTTGGACATTGTCAGTCCAGTTCGCCCACGAGGGATAGAAGATCTCGGCCTCAGGGGACAGAACAGGGCGGAACAAGGCATCCAGGTTTACTGTCTGGCCACTTTGGCCTAGAGCGGCCTTGGCCATCAGAAGACTAGCCAGAAAGAGAGAGAACATGGTGTTTGGATCATGAATACCAAGATACCATGTCGAACGGCTCAACAAGTTCTTTTATTCTTACTGGGACATATCCATGCCATGCCGTACACGTTTCCCAAGGCTTAGCAGGCCAAGCATCTCCACGACATTACTCGGGTCGGAGAATAATCCCATTGTTCGATCAACTGAGCTTCAAGATGGATGTGCAGCCCTAAGACTCCGACTGGCTGCGGCTCGGCTCCCAACATTCCGACGCTGCAGGATCAACAGCATGCCATCGGAGTTTAACATCCAGGCCAAGCTTTCTCTCCATCTCATTCTTTGAGTTAGACTTTTAGCCGCATTTCATAAGCTCGGACTTCTCGGAGTTGCCGAATCCCGAACTCCGCCGCTGCCAGCGATACCTTCATGGTTCCGTGTATAGAGTCAACACCAGGCCGACATTTCCGATTAGCAATCGATGGAAAGCTGGGTTTAACGGTGTTAAGCTATCCGAGGTCTCGTAATCGTGCCCAAGATTGCACGATCTTGGATCTATATATATATAACCGGAGTCAGACACCGCAGTAATCTCCAACATCGCCCAAGTTCCTTCCAGTGAATCTCCATCGTGGCTTCATTACTATCGCGTATATTCCGCTCCTCCACCACTAACAAGGAGAAGCGACCTCAACCCAAAGTTCGATCAAATCCAGTTCCTGTTACACGCACTCAAGAACAAGAACGACCCAAAATGGCCAACGCCAACGTTACCCTCTACACCGACAATACCCCTAACGGGGCTAAGCCTCCCATTCTCCTCGAAGAGCTCGGCCTGCCCTACAAGCTAGAGCATCTTTCCATCCAGTCCGGCAAGCAGAAGGAGGAGTACGTGTGCATTGCGGCCTTGAAACCTAATTGCGGACTAACATGAGTATCAATCATAGGTGGTTTTTGAAAATCAACCCCAATGGGCAGATCCCCGCCATTACCGACGGCACTCAGCGTGTGTTTGACAGTGGAGCTATTCTGCTCTACCTGGTCGACAAGTACGACACCAACCGCCAGTTTAGCTATGCCCCTGGAACTCCGGAGTACTACGAGCAGCTGAGCTGGATCTCCTGGCAACTCGGCGGTCTTGGACCGAAAGCTGGTACGCTATATCTTCCATTATGCCGCGGGTAGCAACAAGGTATCAGAACTGATTTGAAGACAGGCCAGGCACTTGCCTTTGCAGCGTTCGCCCCCGTGCGGTCCGACTACGCCATTGAGAAGTTCCTGAACGAGGTCAAGACCCTCTTCGGTGTACTCGAGTACCGCCTCAAGGAGTCTGCGTATCTCGCGGGTGACAAGTACACCATCGCCGATATAATATCTTTCCCTTGGGTCTTTCAGGGTGCGGACGCGCTCGACCTGGATCTGAACGAGTGGCCTCATCTCAAGAAATGGAACGACAAGATTATCCAGCGCCCTGCTGTGCAGAAGGGGCTCGCTACTCCTACTCCTCCATTTACAGCTGAGCAGTTTAAGGGGTTCATTCAGGGACAGAAGGCTGCAGTGTTGGCCAAGGAAAACACTGATAAGCATTAGTAGTCATTGATATGGGCTGGTGATGGTAAATAGATAGCTGTATTACGGGATTGAATTAAATCGTTTGAACACCACTCCTTAAACTGGCACAGAAAAAATCGAGTACACATCTAAGCCTTTGAAGGGAATGATAGGTAGCTATACTGGCTGCTATTTTGCATGGACTTCTCAGTGGACTATAATACACGCAGTGATACAGTTGTGGCCTCTGAAGAAGATGGCTCATGAAGGGTTCCCAGGTCGCGTTTCCCATTGGACAGTCTGTTAAGGTGTTAATATAAATTAAGAATAAACCGCCTGCGGCTCGGAGAGTACACAACTCCGGTATGGAAAACACTCAGTTCTTTATTATGCTATGTTATATTCCGATACTCCGAGTGTAATGAAGTTATTGAGAGGGACCTGTTTGTGGATAGTTCCAATTTAGTCACATTGTCTCCTAACATGAACGCCCGGACAGATAATTATACATGCAAAGGTAATTATGGAAGATGAAAGCTAGATGATCAAAATAGCCCAAGTAATACTATGAAAAGGTCGTTTCATCTGGTGGGAGAATGTGAGGCACAGGCCCGGCAGGGACTATGGCCTCGCCTTTAAATCCCTGGTTCCTCAGCAGAGTGGCTAGGTAGCCGCGTTTGTACTGGTCATAGTTAGTTTCTGAATGTTTGTAGAGCAGGGATGACATACAATATGAAATGCTGTTGTATCCTTAAAAGCACCCCGGGTTGCTGCAGAATTATCCCAGTACAGCCGTCTCATCCAGCGGTCGATATTGGGATACCCATATCGGATGGTGCGGATGCTGCACCGAAAGACCATGTAATATGCCACGTCAAATCGGATAATTGTCGTAAACAGCCGAATATCCGGGTCTGTGATTGCCTCGCCAAAGAGGTAGGGGTGGCCTGGCTGCTGAAGATGCGACTCGATGCGATCCAGCGCCGTGAACAGCTTCGTCACGTTGTCGTCGTACGCGGCCTGAGTACCGGCAAGCCCGGTCTTGTAGACTCCGTTATTAACCTGGTCTTGCATCCACTCATTCCAGACCTCAAACTCCGTGCGCAATGGGGACGACGGAGAGGGGTAGTACCCCCCCAGGGGATGGGCTGTCTCCCGGAGTGAGGCCGGCAGAAGGTCGTCAAATTCGGTGTAGAGCATTTGCAGAATGTCAGCGCTTTCGTTGTTGACGACAGTCTGCGTCTTACTATCCCAGAGCATAGGGACAGTAAATCTCCCGGTATATTTCGGGTCCGCATGCAGGTAGAGATCGCGTAGGTGGGTGTATCCATGGAGGGGATCCTGCGCTGCGGTTCCGTCACGGCCCGAAAAGAACCAGCCCTGAGGCCCCATATCGTGGTCCAGAACGACGAGAGGCACGATGGATTCGAGGCCCTTCAAGGTCCGAACGATATTCGTGCGGTGGGCCCAAGGGCACGCCAGACTCAGATACAGATAGTAGCGCCCACTCTCCGCGGGGAACTGGGAGTCTGGCTTGCGGGAGATGGTCCGCCTGAATGTCGACGGTCTGCGCCGGAAGTGGCCATCCGAGTCGGTCAGCTTGTAGATCGCAATCATGGTGTTCTAATTCGTTAGCTCTCGCGTGCTCGCCAGGGGGTCTGATGGGGCTGGGAGGGGATAGTGCTCACTGGCGCCATCGTTGCTCCTGTTCTGGCCTTGCGTTGCAGCTGTGATAGCATGCTTCAAAAGATATCCAGTGGAGAGCACGATACAGCCGCGACAGCAGCAATAAATGGATAGCAATTCACTCTCCGGGATTGGGACGAGTTGCATGATTCCACCCCCTGCATTGCCTTCGGACTTCGGAGTTCGACGCTGCTCAAAGTCCGCCGCCAACTGCCTGTGCTTTCTTTTTTGTTGCATGCCAGTTGTTACAGAGGCTGATCTGCTGGCGATGGCTATGGCGTAGCGGTGGATCAGTCACTCTGGCTTTGTTTAAGTAGCGGGCTAAGTGCCTTTAGGCCCCTCCTCCTGCTAATATCTGCTAATATCTCACCACGCCAGTCAGCCTGAAGCGATAGGATGGCCGTCCTCCACTCTCTTGTCCAGCTGTTCGTTCTGCTATGCTTCCTCGGTCGTTCGACCGGAATTCCATTCGAACGCAACCCCCCGGCACTGCCCCCAAGTCAAGACCCGTGGTACACTGCGCCAGAGGGCTTCGAACAGACTGACCCGGGCACGGTCCTACGCATACGCCCGGGGAATGACAGCCTCCTGCCAGCGTTGGGCACGAACCTCTCATCCGTGTGGACCGTTCTCTACCGAACGACTGACAGTTTCGACAAGCCGTCATGGGCCGTGACCACCCTGCTCGTTCCCTCAAAGCCGCTGCTCGCAAACGGCACAAGGCTGCTATCTTACCAGATCCCATACAATACAAACAACGTCGACTACAGTCCCAGCTACACATTGGAGTCCCAGTTTGCGTCCGCATTCAGCGATCTCACACCAGCTCTCTCTCGGGGTTGGTATGTCAATATCCCTGATTTTGAAGGTCCCCGGGCTGCATTTTCAGTCTCTGTCGAAGCAGCCCACGCGACGCTCGATTCCATTCGAGCAGTCATCAATGTTGATCGCGGTCTCACGCAACGGACCCGCGTGGCTCTCTGGGGCTACTCAGGCGGATCGATGCCGAGCGAGTTCAGCGCAGAGATTGCCCCATACTACGCCCCAGAGATAGACCTGGCGGGCGTCGCGATCGGCGGGCTTGTAGCGAATGTGACAAACGCCCTCGACGTCGTTGATGGAAGCTTTTATGCCGGCCTCAACATGCTGGCAATTCTCGGAGTTGCAGCAAGATACCCGGAGGTCGAGGCGTACCTGGACACGACACTCAAGTCTGACGGGCCTTACAATAAGACATCCTTCCTCTCTGCGGGTAAAATGGCAACATTTGAAGCCTTTTCATTCTTCGCGAACCAATCAGTCTCCGACTACTTTTCCAACGGGGAGGCCTATCTCGACGCTACACAGCTCCGGCCTGCTAGAGAACGGAACTGGCAGATGGGGGCCTACTTCACCCCGCGAGCGCCGTTGTACGTCTACAAGGCTATACAGGATGAGCTGAGCCCTGTTGGCGACACGGATGCCGTTGTTGACAACTATTGTGCGGATGGAGCGAATATCCTGTACGAGCGCAATACTGTGGGCAGTCACCAAGACGAATATGTTTATGGGAGTGCCTCTGCTTACGCTTGGCTGGTCAGTGTGCTAGAAGGGGGGTACGCAAAAGTGTATAATCCGGTCGGGTGTACGATTCGAGATGTCACTGTCAGGGTTCCTTTGTAGTGGGATAATGTATATAGGTTAAGAGATATATTCAATGCGAATTCCTGTCTCTCATGGGCACGAACGGAGGCTAGGAAAATAAGACAATTCTAAAGCTGTTCTCTACTCCATGTATAGCTTTCCAATATCCTATCTAGATGGCTAGTCTGCGCATTTGTTCCATATCAGTTCTCCATATATCACAGATCTTCACGGTCAGCAACCACAGGTACGGCATTATGTACACTAAATAGTCCCTGAGGATCCCACTTCTGCTTCAACCTGGTCAACTCAGCCAGCTTTCTCTCTCCATACCAAGCAGACGCGCCCTCATCGCCACGAGCATAGTTGGAATATACACTCAGCTCATCAAACCCAGACCACCTTGCAAACTCATCTCTTGCCGGGCCCACAAACGCGTCGACTGCATCGTCAATGGTGGGATCCGTGTAGAAACCTTCAATATTCATAAAGGTCGTCACCTCCCGATGCGCATATGCAGACTCTTCATCAGGAATGTCGACGACAGCGTCTGTTCCGTATTTCTGCAGAAGAAGTCGGCCCTGGTAGTCGGGAAATGTCCTCCAGAAGTCGTCGAGCTTGGCAAAGAAGGATTCAAACGTTGGGACGTGGATTTGCTTCAAGGCCACGGTGTAGATGTTGATGTGCTGATTGGGGACACAAGCGCCATTGTTTCCTCCAAAAAACGAGAAGAATGCAGCGTCCATCAAGTCCCTGGATGTGACCGTCGAGATGTTCACCATGGTCGGGTTGAGGTCCTTCAGAGGCTGGATGTAGGGCTCGCCGACAGACTGGGGTCCGTAGTAGATTACATTGACGGCAATGGCTGGCTATAGGCATCAGGTCAGTATTCGCATTTAAGTAGCTATGGAGTCTTGCCTACCTCATTGCTGCTCCGGTTAAACAGCCCAACCCCCGTAATTCCAAACTCCCTTGGAAGATCATTATCGAACGAGCGCATGATCTCGAAGAAGGTCCGATTCGCACTGGCAGGAAAGACGAAATCTGCATTCATGGCCTCGCCATCGTTCGTCAGATCGAACACTTTATAAGTGGCAGACGTGACGATTCCAAAGTTGCTGCCTGCCCCTCGGAGGGCCCAGAACAGGTCTGAATTCTCCGTCCTCGATGCCCTCACGAGAGCGCCTGTAGCTGTGACGATTCGAACAGACTCCAGAGCGTCAAGGAGAAGACCGCGCACGCCCTGGAGCGAGCTGATGCCCCCGCCGAGGGTTGCGCCGACAACGCCGACACATTCACATGAGCCAAGGGCTAGACAGTATTAGCATAATTGTTACTTGAGCACTGGGAATGGAACATACGCAGCTCCTTCTTATTGTCCCACAGCAGATCGAGCAGTTGGTCGACCTTGGTGGAGCCGCCGATGGTCAGTAGGTTGTTCTCGGTATCCAGCTCAGTCGTGCGGAAGTTGCTGAGGTCAATCGAGAGACCGTCGAAGCTGGAGTAATTGGAGATTCCATGGCCTCCTCCGGTCGTGAAGAATGGGAGTTTGTTCGCAGCAGAGATCTCGACCTACGCTTGTTAATTGTTATCATCTCGGTGATTAACAGGGCACTGACGATCTTTTGAATATCACTCTCGGTCGCTGGCTTGATAGCACCAATGTACGAGGGCTTATTATAGTCTGTCCAGCGCTGGGTCAACTGGGATCCAAACGTATCACCCGTAGGAAGAATAATCTGAGCCTTGGGGGAAAGATGAGGCCCGAATAGAGAGGTCAGGTTCTGGTAGGATGGAGTCGCAATAGACACGCCCAGGATGGACTGCACAAGGGACCCGCCAAATAGCATTTTCGGAAATAGTAAGCTGACAATTGATATACCAGATTTGAACCCTCGGAAAGTGCTGAAGACGTGGTAGTTATACCACACCGGCAGGATTCTGTGGCTGACAGCAAAAACTCCGAGCCGACGGAGAATACGCCATGGGCCATGTTTAAATATTGTTTATTTATTATTGGCCAACGATGGATCCCAGGAGAATAAGTTAACTATCTATTTCTAATACTACACCCATCTAATCACGTCGCACATACTTACTCGACTCGCGAATCCTCTGCCCGTAGACCAGAAAGAGGACCGGGACTGGCGCAAATACGACTCCAGCGAGGCCCAGGACAGAGGTTGCCCAGAGAACCTGTAATTAGTCAAAACTGAAGCCACGCAAACGGTTCTATACGGAGAACTCACACCAAGGTGGCGATACATCGGAATAGCTACGAGCGGAAACAGTCCACCAAGAAGCGACCGGACGACCACCGTCCCCGCAATAGCGGAGTTTGCATTGGTCGTATAGATGTCGATGAGATATGCAAGAGACTGGAGAAGGATTACCTGCAGGCCAAAACCCATAGGAACACCCGCGATGATCTGAGGCCAGGCGTTGAGCTCTGGATTTGATGTCCCCGCGAACCAGAACAGCCCAAATGGGAGAAGACAAGCTCCTAGAATCATAGGCGGAAGACGGGCCTCTGGAGAGATGTGTCCAGCTTCCCGGAATTTCCTCTGAAGCGTGGTGAGTGTGTAGTAGACGACGTGCGCTGACCCCAGAATTATTCCCACCACGACGGAGATAGATGGCATCGTTCCAGCGACGAGGGCCCAGTGTCGTTCCTGCACGAAGCTGATCGGATACGCCTGTGCCAGTTAGATATCGCCTAATATGTGATAGGGAAGGGGCACTGACCGTAAATAAAAGGTAGACCATGCCAAATGTAAAGGAGATATACAAGGTCATGCAGAACAAAATCGGCTCCAGGCAAAGCATCACAAACGGCCGACTAAGATAGCGCACAACAAAGTCGGCCGCAGTAACCGGCTTCTCTTCCAGAGCTGAGTAGAACTGCTTGTTCCCAGTCTCCAGACGGAGTCGCGCCGCCTTTTGCTTCAGAAGGACAGGCACATAGGTCTCCGGTAGGATGATATAGCCCATGGCACCGAACACGACGCCCAGGACGAGAGTCAACCATGCCGTCGACCGCCAACCCAGCGGACTCTCTACCAGGACGGCGCCAATGATGGAGCCCACGCAGGGACCGATGAGGGTGGTCGCGGCAAAGATCGCAACCGCCACGCCTCGCTCGACGGGGGGCAGGAAGTCTGCCAGATAACCCCCGACTATCGCTGGCGACCCAGCAGAGGCGACGCCCCCGATGAACCGGAGAACGAGAATAGTTTGGATGTTGTGCGAGAGCGCCACGGGGATTTGGGACAAGACGAAGCACAGATACCCAGCGAACAGGGGGAGTTTCCGACCATATAGCTCAGAAGCGGGGCCCATGAGGGCAGGTCCGGTCGCAAACCCAAAGATATAAAGCGATGTCGCCCATGCCATGGTGTCGGGGGTGACATTGAATTCTTTTGCGACAGCTGGGGCTGCGGCGCTGAACACTGCGCTGGAGAAGGTTGCTGCGAAGGTCATTGCACCGAGGATGCTTGCACACGCCCACTTCCTCCAGGAAGGCATATTCATTGGGTCGCTTGCATCGTCAGGACCGTCGAAGGCGACCTTTGTCCAGCCATCCCGTGGACTATGGTGTGAATTAATGAGAGGACTCGTCTCGTCGACGGACTCAAGAAATGGCCTGTTGGCTGGGGAGGGGAGCTGATCCATGCTGTCGCAGGGCGATTCGCTGTAGACAATGGAGCAGTAGAAAGAATCAAACAGGCACATGGGCAAAATGACAGTCAATTAGGGGAATTTGGTCGCCTACAACGGGACTGCAATATATAGCGGCATTCTGCAAGCCCGGAGTTTCAGCATCGTGCTCCGAGCTGGATCACTCGGGTCGGAACGATCCCTTATAAGGCTGTCTGCCTTGGCCGGATTATTGTCCTGTTCGATTCCGAATGCCATCCAATCCGAGGCGTTTATCCTGTACATATATGTGTTGCTTAGTGTCTATCTAGTGTCCATCGGGGTTCGGGATTCAGAAATCCCCCACACCAGGCACATTCCAGTGCTTAGCAACTAATCAGGTCTGCTTTGAAATCTGACTTGCCCATCTATTCGCTTTCGATCGTTTCAGAGCTGGGAAATGGAGTGCTGTACTTCCTCCAACCCCTCGGAGTGGACCACCCACGTTAGCCTCCTAGGGAACTCCCATGCCCACCGTGGGTTCTGTCGAATCCCATTGACTATTTCTTGCAGATCGCAAAACTGTACGCAGTAGCTACCAGTAGAATTAACCTCCTGCATTGCGCCGCCGCTATCGGGGTCGGTGCAGATACGTCAACCCTAAGTCCGGCTGGGCTGGTATATAAGACCCTGCGCCTCGTCAATGCCAACATCAACATCAGCACAGGAGCTCGACTATTTACTAATTTTTGATAATACCGTTACCAACACCCCTTGTGACAGACATCCTTGTATACGGCATATCAAAAACTCAACCAAAAGATCCGATTTCGACTCTACTTTCACCATGTTCGGCAAAGCGATAGAGACCTCTCCCGACCCTTCGCTGCACAAAGAAGCAGCTGGTGAAGCTCCTGATATCACTTCGTCCGAGAATAGCTCCACAGGCAACCTAGCACAGGTCAAGAATGAGCTTGTCCAAGAGTGGCTCACTGGCTGGCCGCTCTTCAGCACGCTCGCGGGTGTCACTCTTGTGTCCTTCCTCATGCTGCTGGATACGTCCATCATCTCAACTGTTCGTTCTCTAGAAATCCTGATCAGTTTCGTATCTAACCATAACAAGGCCATTCCCGTTATCACGCGCGACTTCAACTCACTGGTCGATGTGGGCTGGTACGGGTCCGCATACCAACTGGCAAGGTGAGCTCGACCTAGGACACGATTTATGATAGCCTGGACGCAAATACTGACCGATACCAGTGCAGCGCTGCAACCACTCAGCGGAAGGGTCTATGAAAACTTCAGTGCCAAGGTATGTGTCCGATAAGGGGTAACACGCAGTCTAACGCCTCGCAGTGGACATATATCGGGTTCTTTGTCGTCTTCGAGATTGGCTCTCTGATCTGCGGCGTGGCCAATTCCTCCAAGATGTTGATTGTCGGTCGAGCCATCGCTGGCATGGGCGTCTCAGGCATATCCAACGGCGCGTTCACGATTATTGCTGGCATTGCACCGCTGAACAAGCGGCCAGCATTGATTGGAATGGTCATGGGAAGTAGGTTTCGCGTCATCCTCTAAAGCAATACAAGCTCTAATATGATTCAAGTCTCTCAATTTGGGCTCGTCATTGGGCCGTTGATTGGGGGGGTTTTGACCCAGTATTCGACCTGGCGGTGGTGTAAGTCCACTCTATCAGGGTCCTGGCTTCGACTAATGATCCATCACAGGCTTCTATCTCAACCTTCCTGTCGGTGCATTGGTTGGCCTTTTGCTCCTTTTTGTGCGTATCCCCGATGAGACTCGCAAGCCCGAAGCAAAGGTTGTCGCGCGTGTTATGCACAAGGAACTCGACTTGGTCGGGTTTGCCCTGTTCGCCCCTGCTGCCATCATGCTTCTATTGGCCTTGCAGTACGGTGGCAACCAGTATTCCTGGAACAGCTCTCAGGTCATCGGGCTGCTTGTTGGTTCTGTAGTGACATTTGCTGTCTTTGTGCTGTGGGAGGCACACAAGGGCGACAGCGCGATGATTCCAGCCAGCATCATGAAGCGGCGCACCGTCTGGGCCAGCTGCATTACATTCGGCTTCTTGATGAGCTTGCTGTATATGATTACTTACTACCTCCCAATCTACTTCCAAGCGGTCAAGGGCGTTTCTCCGACGATGAGTGGAGTGTACCTTTTGCCGACCATCATCGCTCAGCTCTTAGCAGCTGGCCTTTCGGGATTTCTCGGTAAGCATATAACAAACGACATAGAAGTACAGATAAGCTGACACCGCTACTAGTCCAGAAACTCGGATACTACCTCCCTTTTGCCGTTACGGGGGCCGTGTTTAATGCCATTGCAGACGGCCTGCTGTCCACATTCATGCCCAACACCGGCACTGGGAAGTGGATTGGATATCAGATTCTGGCTGGATTTGGCCAGGGTATTGGGCTGCAGATGGTGAGTGAAAAAAAAAAAAACCAAAAAAGAACAAATTAAACGAGGCGACCATGCTGACGATGACCCCTGTCTAGCCGGTGATTGCAGTGCAAAACACCCTTCCTGCGCCTCTGATCCCTGTCGCAATGGCGCTGACAATGTTCTTTTCAACGTTCTTTGGCGCCGTCTTCCTCAGCCTGGCCAACACTGCTCTCACCAACAGTCTCCGCTCGCTGGTCCCCAGGTACTCACCGAACATCGCTGCCGAGACGGTCATTGCAGCAGGCGCCACCGACCTGTCCAAGGTTGTTCCTGCGGCTGACCTCCCCGGTGTGCTGCTGGCATACTCAAAGAGCACCGATCACGTCATGTATCTCTGCCTGGGGTGTGCTTGCGCATCATTCGTGTTCGCTTGGGGCATGGGTTGGAAGGACATCCGGGCCAAGAAGGCGACCTCGGCCGCCTGAGCAGCTGAAGGATTCTTAAAACCGGCGCGCGGAGAAACAGTGAAACCTGATACAGGGGGGCATAATTGGGAACAGGGGGGTAGTCTGGATGGGCCTGCGTGGACTGTTACGATTGGCGTGCTGGGACAGCGGCCCCAGTGACGGCGCTTCGGTTATGAGATAGCGTTTCTTTCCTATGAAAATCGTGCTATGTACCCCATCGGGAATACGAGCCTCAGTTAGACTTGGATAGAGTGCACACTGGTGTGCACAGAATGGAAGGCGCATTGATTTGATACCAGCCCAGGGGACAACAACATCTAGAGAAAAGACATAGGGTTCACTGATCCTCATCCTGATCGCTCCATGGAGATCGTCTGACGGGAGGCCCCGAGCCGGCCATTGCTTAGATTCCCTGCTTGGGGCGTGCCGGGCCTGTGCTATTGGGCTTATTTGAAGCCTCGAGGCCGGAGGATTGTTGCAGGAATTAGCGTTGCCTGCGGTGGACAACGCGTCGCACTTAACGATGCACAGTGCACGGTCTGGCCTGTCCACAGCTCCACTGGGGCTCCCACAGGCTTCCACATAGCTTGGGCCCCGGGGATGCGCAGTGCAACCTCGTGCTGGGAACAGGGGTCCAGGACGTCAAAGCCCAACCGCGGCATCACCAGGTTCTCGGGTGCTCTGCCAAAGCTGGGATTATTTTCCGAGTCGAACTTCTGGAATTCCTGGGTCTTCAGCTGCGTCCTCAGCTGGGGCGATCCATGCTTCTTGTCTGGTATCTGCATGGCTCCGTGGACGCCTCGACGCAGACCGGTGCAGCACTCTAATTAATAAAGGCCATATGATACCAGCAGTTCGCAGTCAGCACCAGTGGCAGCCCCCAATGAGCGTCGCAGGCGAGCATGTCATTTTGGGCCTAAGATCTGACGGCGCCGGACAGAAACAATCGTCCTTCTGGTTGCACCTCTTACGGGCCACCCAGACCCAATACGAGCCCGGTGGCGGATCTTGCGCCGACAAAGAGCAGAGAGGGGGAGGGAGGGTTCCCTCTGCCCCTCGTGGCTCGCTTACAGCCCCCTTCTCTGCCTTACAATTAAACCGGCGTCGGAAGCTATCTGGTGGATTCCCTCCTTTTCTTTGCTTGTTCCACTCTCGCCCACCCGTTGCGTGTCCCCAGTTCCCGTTCAGTGCGTCATGGATCGATCAGAATGGGGTGCAAAAGACAATGAAAACCCCGACTCATCCCCCCAGCAGACGAAACACCGGCCGCGACAGAGCCCCGGTGCTGCCTGCGAGGAATGCCGCCGCCGCAAGCTGCGGTGCGACCGCAAGACGCCGCAGTGTGGTGTGTGCGCCGCGGCGGACATTATGTGCCAATTCAACCCATCGCGGGCGGAGCGTGGGCCTAAAAAGGGCAATCTTCTGCAGCTGCAACAGCGGATGGGTATGTGATGCAAAGTAAATCGGCAAATTCGGGGGTTGCTGTGCGTATGGTCTGACAACGTGTAGCGGCGCTCGAGGAGCGTCTCTCCCTCGCCACAGAGAGCGGTTTGCTTCTTTCAGATCCGATCTTGACGACGACCGACATCTCGCAGTTACCATCGCTGCCCCTGTCTCCGGAGACCTTTACTGGGGCTCCAAGCTCCCTGGATCTGCGGTTGCCGCCGAGTCCGCTGCAGCAGCCGGGGACAGAAATCTCGGCCCTAATGCGAGAGGAACTGTGCGATCATTGTTTCATTCTGTTCGAGCCTTGCTGGTAATGGTGCGAGAGCTAATAATATATGTCTATCTCCTCAGAGACCAATTATATTTCGATCGGGTGCACGTCTTTGCGCCGATGATTCACCAGGGCCGGTATGGATGCTGGAGCTCCCAGCAACCCAAGAGCGAGTCCAAGGAAGCCCTCCAGTATGCAATGTGGACGCTGGGTGCTGCTTTCTCCGCGCACTTTCAACAGCTTGCGCCGTCGCTGTATGAGGAAACTCGACATATGCTTGACGCGCTGGAGGTGAAGGGCCGAGAGACTGATATTACCGAGATCGAGCACCTCCAGGCATGCCTGCTCCTCGCCATTTACGAATTCATACATTCCTACGACCGCCGCAGCTGGATGCGAGCAGGATACGCCTTCCGACTTGTGCAGCTCATGCGTCTGTTCGAGCTGGATACGCCGAGTGCCTCTATCCTGACGCCCAGCGAATGGGTCGAGGTAGAGGAGAAACGGCGCACCTTCTGGGTTGCCTTCTGTCTGGATCGGTTTCTCAGTATTCGAAATCGATGGCCGTTGACTTTAATCGAACATCTCGTCAGTTCGCCGCCCGTTGATATGTCCAGAAGCTGACAGTTACAGATCACCTCACGCCTGCCCGCCCCAGAGACGGCCTTCCAATCTGCCCAGCCTGTGGTCATGGAGTTTCTAGCCGATGCCATCGCGTCCAGTGGGCCCCTTATCTCCTCTCCATTTGCAGAGCTCGTCATCGTGGCAACTGTCTGTGGCCGGGCCCTTGTCCACCATTACCAGGCCCTTGTTGAGAGCAACTATCATACCTCGATCCATAATTTCCATGACCGCCATCACTGGATTCACGCCACCCTTGTCCAGCGACTGGAGATACTCGCAGCCCAAGCTCCAGTGATTGCCGAGAATGCGGACTCTATAATCCTGTTCACCCGCATGCTAGGGCAAACGACGATGCTCTATCTGTATCATACACTGGAGCAGAGTGCATACAATCTTGACAGCCTCGAGGTTGCCTCCGTGTCTGAATATAATGATATTGCCCTCACTGCGGCACAGGAGATGGTACTGTTAACGAGGGTATTGAGCCAGATTAATTCGTTCAAAGTGAGCCAGCCCTGTGTTGCCCATGTCCTATATGGCATCTAAACTGATATGCATAGATCCATCCCTTCACTCCCATTCCTCTTTATCTGTGCTCGGACTTCTTCAACGCTTACCGAGACCCCAGCACGACATTCTACGCGAAGCTACAAGAAGTCTTCCAGGCTCTGCGAAATATCAAGTGCGTGAACAGCCTCAGCGGTAAACTGCATCAAATTCTCGAATCGAGCGAAGCTCAACAGCCAGCGATGGAAATAGAAAATGGAGTCTCTACAGATTAACGTGTGAATATGAAATTGACAGAAATACCTTGATGATATAAATGCCTGACGGCCGGTCTATCTGTTTGTTAGATTCATGATGTTCGAGTTGCGACAGGCGGAATATATATGGGTCGAGGATTAAACAGCACGCCTGCACATATAAATATATACGTATCTCATCTCATTAGAATTTAAAGAACAGTTTCATAATACAAAGAATATTACACAATATACACCTGGATAAATATAAGGATAATTTATTTATAAGTTTCCAGAACGTAAGTGTTGAACATTTCTTCTAGTCGTTGCATCTGAGCATCTAAAATCTATCAAACTGTCCAAGATAACAAACAAAAATAACCAGTTACAAAATGCCAGTCAGTCTAGCAATATCCAGAATCTCTTCGACAAGAAGGGCCACATCTCTCGTCTTAATTGGGACTCTATGCGCCCCCTCCCACTGCACCAGCCGTCTGGCCTTTGGACAGCAGTACCCCTCCAGCAGCGCACGATGGCGATCAATTCCCGGATCCAACATTCCATGAAGATGGACGGTCGGTAGTCTGAGAACATGCTCTTCCCTGGCGAGACATTGACTGGACGGCACACGCACCAGGGAGATCTCCGACGCCGTGAGCAAGGCCTCATTATGCAGCAATTCCGGCTGCAGAGAAACAAGAGGACCCTGGCCCGCCATAAGAACACCAAACCGGAAGTTGACGGCACAAGAGGTGGGACCAAGCATGGTGGTCCTTAGCTGCTGTCTGTATAAGAGGGAGGCAGCAACTTTAGCGCCCTGTGAGAAGCCCAGAACGCCAACCCATTCAGCGGTGCCCTCGTCGGACTCCATGGCTCGGGCAATGGAGGCATCGATCTCCGAGACTGCAGAGCTGTCTTCAACCACTGGATGGTGCGGCCTGGACCGCAGCCAGCGCTTGAATGGCCCGAAATCCCTGTAGACGGAGACCACGTCTGGACCTGGCTCAGAAGGGAAGGGAGCGTCTGCAAATACGAGGCGGAAGTATGGCCGTAATTGGGCGATTATGACGCGGCATTGTGCACGGAAGATGGTGCGGTTGGTGCCGCCGCCGTGAAGACACAGGATCCGGGGCAGGTGGAGGGTCTGGTTGTCTACGGTGGATGGTGCAATGATTGTCTTGGTCATGTTGTCTTTTCGACGACTTCTCTAATTGTGACTGTGGTTTTTCGTGGAATTGAGCTGGAAGTGGGTGCATGCCGGTGATAGTAACCACAGAAATAGTTTGAAGAATGGTTATCAGCGCAGTGAATGAACAGGGTACTTGCATCAGACGCCAGAAGAGAAGTCATTTTATGCATGAAGCTGAGAATACAGTCATCTCGACCTGAATATGCTTCTGCAGACCCGAACTCCGACTGTTCACGATGCTCCTCGGACTCGAGGCAGATGGTGAATACACCCAAGGCGAGCAGCACATGTAGATTGAGATCGAGAAAGGCCCCGACGGACTGAGTGATACGAGGACGAAGATACGAGAATGCATGTCGATCCACTATACTACTGCATGTGGGTAGACACGATGGGCTCAAGCGCAGTGATCTGCATATCTGGAACAATGCCATACAACTTTGCAGAAAGTGCACTGCAACGGGCTCGGATCGGCATCGACCTCAGTAGAAGTCCGATTCTGCAAACCTTCTGCAGCTGAGCCACGGAGTCTGTGCGTTTGGTTGATATCGGCGGCAAACTCCGACCCGAGGCTGATATTCACCACCAGCAACTGGGATTCCGATACCCCGAGGATGGCGACCTTAGGCCATGTCTGTATCTATCTTTATCTTGAGCTCGCATGCGGAGTTCGGTCTGGTAATAGTGATTCATCCCCATCATCTGGTCCAGGATATGAGTATAGTTTGGTATAGTTTGCTCGGAGCGGACAAGGACATCAATGCACGGTGTAGTGAGAAAAGATAGACAATTCACGTATATAAAGATGCAGGGCTCAGACGAATACCGTCTAAAAAGCTACATCCAAAGCACTTCCAAACCCGTAATCCCGACGTTTCCTGTTCAAGTCTATCGTAGGGTTTCAAGATGCCACCACCCCGAGGAACCCCCAACATCATCGAGGGCCCAGGAGACTACGATGTCACCAGCACAATCCACAATGACACCTACGCTGCCATCGACCCCTCTAGGCTGAACCTAACCGGTAAAGCCGTACTCATCACCGGAGGCTCACGGGGTATCGGCCGCGCAATGGCCCTGTCATTTGCAAAGGGCGGCGCGTCATTCATCGCTGTTGGTGCGCGGTCAGATCTGACACAGCTTTCCAAGGACATCGCTGCAGCTGCTCAATCCGCCAACCGTGTTCCTCCACGATTCCTTGGACTAAAGCTGGACATTACAGACGAAGGGTCGGTATCTGCATGCGCGGCCAGGATCGAGGAAGCGTGGGGGAAACTCGATATCTTGATCAACAACGCAGGTGTCCTTGGGGAGTACGGACTAATAGCCGACTCAGACTCCAAGGGATGGTGGGATGTATTCGACGTGAACATTCGAGGCGCTTATCTGGTGACAAAAGCAATGATTCCTCTTCTTCTGAAGGGCGACCCCAATGGCAGACATGTGGTCAGTGTCACGAGTGTTGCCGCACACCTGTATAACCCAACGCTCTCGGCCTACGAGATCTCCAAACTGGGGCTGTGGAAGTTCTCGCAGCTTGTCAATGTCGAGTACGCCGCAAAGGGGATTACGAGTTTTGCTGTACACCCAGGGAATGTTCCCACAGAGATTATTGGGGGTCCTGAGGGGCTGCCGGAGCATCATAAACCTAGTATGTATCCCCATCTCACTCAATTGCACGACTAGCGTGACCATGTGCTAATCGGTGATAGTCTTTATTGAGACTCCAGAGCTGGCAGGGGATTCGATTGCTTTCCTGACGTCAGAAAAGCGAAGCTGGCTTGGGGGTCGGTATTTGAACCTCACCTGGGATTTGCCGGAATTAATTCGGAGGGAGGAGGAGATTGTTGCTCTGGACAAGTTCAAGAACAAGTTTGATTTCAATTTGACGGCTGGAGTTAATGGGCATGCGTTGGCGTAGTTCTCCGTTATGTAAACTCTTGACTAGAGAAGGAGAGGATAGATTCATAACATTAGGTACAGATAAATACTTGTTACAGAAGCATCACCCTATATACTCAGTATGTACTCTCCAATGGTCATCCAGCTTTAGACCATTAATATCCGCCTCGTTCAAGCACATCAACATATCAATATCCCCTTTGGCAGTCTTCGACCAGAAGTAGACGCAGCCTTCAAGAGGCCGGAAATTGGGACGACGAACGAGCTCCGGCGTCCCCAAGGGACCGAAATTACAGGTATACAGCTCGACATGGGCGAGCGATGAGACTCCAATATCGGTGTCGGGATTGAAAGAGCCTGCAAACATGATGGACGATTTGTCCGGTTCGTTGGCAATGAACGTAGCCCAGCTGCGGACAGAATACTCGGTATTCATTTCTTTCACCTTGTTACGCAGCAAGGCCGCAGTCGCCCCGAGACTCAGGTCTGCCAGCTCACCAAATGAGACTCTTGTAGTAGCGTTGTAGCCCATCTGCCCCATGTACTCCTGGGGGACATTCATCGCCCGACGAGCATCCATGGCGCGTGAAAGTTTCGTCAGCTCCTGCGGATTGCGGCCACGCTGGAGACGCACGGTGGACAGTCGCTGCCAGAGAAAGGCACTGAGAGCATCATTGGTGGAGACAAAGGGGGTATCACTGTTCTCCCTCTGCAGATCCAAGTTGGCCTGCTGTTTGATTTTGCTCACGCTCGTCGACGAGAGGCGAACGAAATGCCAGGCTGCGGGGGCACGCCCAGAATGGCGGGCACGAATCGGGGTTGTCAAAGCAGATGGGCATTTCAAATGAGAATGGTCGAGCATGGGCTCATGGGGACCAAGGAGGGGGATCAGAGTCCTGCGGTCTCTGTTGCCCTGCTGGACTTGCTGGTCAGAGAAGGGCTCTCCCCGCAACGCTGTGGCAAACAGCTGCATGCACTGAAAGAGACCCCCACCGTCGATGAAATTGTGCTGTGCAGCAGCGTCGAGTAAAATGCCGCCCTTGATGAAGTTGGCCTGAATCACAAAGACTCGCGCGGGCTTCGTGTCTGACTCTTCGTAACTGTCC
This sequence comes from Aspergillus fructus, assembly GCA_027569115.1. Classification (NCBI taxonomy): domain Eukaryota; kingdom Fungi; phylum Ascomycota; class Eurotiomycetes; order Eurotiales; family Aspergillaceae; genus Aspergillus; species Aspergillus fructus. The sequence continues at coordinate 135,888 of JAPDEM010000035.1, forward strand.
GGAAAGGCAACCACCGGTGCGAGAGCATCGCCATCGAAGAGCGAGCAGGGACCCCGTGCAGCAAGGAGTTCACTGTAGGGTGGAGAGACATCTGAGCAGTCCTGCACTATGACCAAGCTGTTCGGGGGTGCGAAATCCGGACATTCCTCGAGCCTGAACGAACCGGAATTCCCAGTGCTCTGGCCTTCATGCACCACTTTTGCGGCCAGCCAAGGGAAAGATGACACCAGCCTGTGCGCTGCCGCATGGAGTGCACTCACTATGGGCTCTCTATTGGCTTCATCACTCAGTGGGAAGCACACAAGGAGGTGCGTGTATGTCTTGAGTCGGGATAACTGCCCAATATCATCCTGGATCTTCGAGAGGTCGAACATGGCGATCTTCTGAGAGCAGAAAGTGGAGTATCCAGAACAGGTAGTATAATCCACGATTCGTAGTTGGATCCAATATGCGCTACGAGGCTACTTGCACATGTATATAACCTGCCTTAGCTGGATAATCCTGGCTGTGCGGCAGGATTCCCAGCCGACAATTGGATGCCGCGCCAAATCCCGGCTGACGGTGGCTGAGACAGACGAATCAACATGCCACCGTGGGAATTCGGTTTCTGGGCATCGGCCACGGGTTTCATATGGAATCCGTTGGGTCAGCATGTCTTGAGAGTCAATCGCGCCGGCACACGCGACACTGCGCGAATCCCTGGGCACCCTGATGCATCTGTCTGCATGTTGTGTCTGTGCTTTAACGCAGTATGGCTAAACTCTGCTTGAATCAATTCCCTGTCGTGTCGGCATTTGTCATGGACAGCCGGAAACTTCTCGAGTCCCGCGGTGATGGAGCCAGTCCATCGGTGTCCTGGCTCGATCAGTTCCCCAGAGTCAAAGTGTTGAGAGTTCGTATTCAACCCATCTCGGGATGTTCGTTGCGTTTACACTCCTCTGTCTCAGCGGGATGTCGAGGCCGACTCCATCGGATTGTCAACCTTTGTGTCCTATCCCTCAGGACTTCGATGGCTAAAGTGTCGTTCAGAGCAACAAAGATAGAGTATAAACGGGCAGCAAGATCAATGGGATGGAAGGGATGATACACTCCCAAGAAACAAAGAGACTATCAGGCCAAAGCAGAGCCAGACACTGCTCAATATCTTTCTTAACGTCCACATCATATCTCAACGGACAGCCATGCCCTACCTATTCGAACAACATAGTCTGGAGATCGCCATTGTGGGCGGTGGCATCGCCGGTGCAGTCCTCGCCGTGGGCCTCAGCACGCGGGGCCTGAAGGTCAAGGTATACGAGCGCGCTCGAGGGTTCAGTGAAGTTGGTGCTGGCATTGGATTCACTCCCAACGCGGAATGGGCCATGAAGGACATTGACCCGCGCATCCACGAAGCCTTCAAGAAAGTGGCTTCTCGCAATGCCTCTGATTGGTTTACCTGGATCAACTCGTACGATGTCCACGGCTCCACCAACGGTGACCAGGACGAGCTGATTTACGACATGTATCTCGGGGAGCGCGGCTTCGAGGGCTGCCACCGAGCGCATTTTCTCGACGAAGTTGCCAAACTGATACCTGCGGGCACGGTTGAGTTCCGTAAAACCCTTGTCACCGTCAAGGACCGTGGAGAGCACGAGAAGTTACTGCTGGCGTTCGAAGATGGAACGTCGGCTGAGGCTGATGTTGGTAAGTGGCACTCAGTAACCCTAAGACCACGCAGCCATTGATAATCAAACAGTAATTGGATGTGATGGCATTCGATCCCGAGTTCGTCAGCTTGTCCTTGGCGAAAGCAACCTGGCAGCATACCCAGGATACACTCACAAGTACGCCTTCCGCGGGCTCATTCCCATGGACCAGGCAGTTCCTGTGCTGGGGGAAGAGAAGGCAGCCAGTCGCTACATGCATCTCGGCCTCGGCGCCCACGCCCTGACATTCCCTGTCGCTGATGGGGCTCTGCTGAACGTGGTCGCCTTCGTCAACGACCCTAAAGAGTGGCCGCACAAGGACAAACTGATCGGTCCCTGCAGCAAGCAAGACGCTGTCGACGCCTTCAAGGACTTTGCCCCTGCCACGCGAGCCATCATAGACCTTCTCCCGAACGAACTTGACAGGTGGGCTATCTTCGATACCTGCGACAACCCTGCGCCCACATATATCAAAGGCCGTCTCTGCCTTGCGGGTGATGCTGCACACGCATCTTCTCCCCACCACGGAGCCGGAGCGGGAATGGGAATTGAAGATGCTGCCGCCCTAGTGTCGTTGCTAGAGCGAGTGCAGAGTGAGCTGCACGAGGAGGCGAATAACAGAACCCGTTTGATTGAGTCGGCTCTGGCTGCCTACGACCACGTTCGACTGGGCCGGTCTCACTGGCTTGTGGAGTCCAGTCGCTTTGTGGGAGAACTGTACGAGTGGCAGCACGGTCGGGATGCAGGCAGTATCCGCCAGGAGATTGACTGGCGAGCCCGCAAGATCTGGTCATATAACATCGATGAGATGAACCGGCAGGCGAGGGAAGATTTCATGCGAAGACTGGGACGTCGGAACAGGCATTAGCCACGTAATTTGCATATCCCAGGTTTAGTTTACTTTTCTTTGCTATACAGCGCTTTACTTGACAATGTGATTATAATTTGTTACTTTGTATGACAAAGTGAGCAATATATATATATATATATAAATATGTACGGAAGTGTTATGGTGAATGGTTTCAGTCTTTGAACAAGCCGCCGTAGCGAATTGGCAAGTAAATAGAATAGAAATAGTAGCGATATTCTAGGTAAGCAATAACTTTCGGGTGGAATTCCGTGACTTTGGGGATTGCAGCCAGGGTAAGATGAGACCGGGGGGCATAATTATTGGCACCAGGGCCACAATACCGATATACCATGCATAGGTAACTAGCTATCTAATTTTATCCTCAAATGTGGAGGCCTGTATATGTGTGTTCCATTGCTCATGCTTGGCAAGATGCTGTCTTATCTGCTATGAACGGGGATTGTCAAGTATATAGGCCCATCGCAGGTTACTTTCATGCCACCGGGTAGACTCCTGGGGAACTGCACTGCAGATCAGGCCACTCACTTTGGGGGCAGTGCAACACGGATGATTGTTTTTATCCCAGATACTGTTCTGTGTATGAAGATCCATACTATATCAGGCTTGGTATGGGCTTTAGGCTGCACCGGGGGTGGGTTTCTTCAGGCTTTAAAGCTTGCGAGGGAGCCTTAGCTTGCGAGGCCTTTAGAGCTTGCGAGGCGGGTTCCTTGCAGCCTTCAAGCTTGCGAAATGTGTTCCTTGACGACTTGAAGCTTGCGAGGGCTTGGGGGCTTAAGGCTTGCGAGGCGGGTTGGCTGAGGGCTCCGCCGGTCCCTGCTCAACGATATACACGTCGAGTCTTGATAGAATAGATAGAATATCAACTTATAAATACCCATTGCCCGTCCGTCAACATCTGCTCTTCCCAGCTCATCATCTTATCACCTTCTCCTCAGAGTTCCACAATAATAACAAAAACAACGAACCCACGGTTATCTTATTCAATACCTCCCCTACTCCAACCAAAATGTTCTTCGCCAACGCCCTCATGCTCGCCCTCGCAGCCGCGACCGGCGCGCGCGCTGTGGAATTTCCCAACCCCAGTGTGAACTGCCACGCGGACTGGTCCGTCGCCCTCGAAGAGGGTCGGCGCGCAGTCAGTCAGCTGGGGACGACCTGCGACAGCGGCACACCTGTCCTCCAGAACTCGAAGATGTACAGCTCGTACGGTGGCGCCATGGCCTTCGTATGCAACTGGGGCGGGGGCTCGCAGGCCTGCACGCACCAGGAAATGAACGAGGCCATCCGCCTGATCAACGAAAAGTGCGGCGAGGACGTCGCTGGCTGGGTGCAGATTGACGACTGGGCTAAGCAGTACGGTCGCACTACCACCTCGGACAACCCTTGCCCCAACCTGAACGGCTAAGAGGGAAGTTATTTTGGATTACCACGGATTCAAGGGGGCATGGACCTGGAAACAGCCTTGCTATGGTCGTTGGCATGGTTTTAAATTCGGTCGTTCATTTGATTTGGCTTATAAAGGATTAGAGTACATACGCCCTTCCATTGCTCTGCAAATACTAGAAGCTTGACACTGTTCTGTTGTATGTTCTTTACAAGTGCTTTGTCGATTCGAGTAGGTCGATTATGATTGTGGAAGTAGTTTCTGTTACGAAGGACTTCTGCCCTAGTTCATACTTCACTGAGCTGCCTAACCAGATATTGTATACTGAACCACGGTAGCCTGTATTTATTGGTCAGCTGCCGTTACTTGTCAAACGTCAATTCAACATTTGTCGTTATTCTTCCATTGATTAGAAATCGGAATGACATCCGCGGAGGCGACTCTTCTTCCCGCGTAATAATCGACACTTTGCTAATATCAAGGTCAAATTAGAAATAGAATGTAGATTATTCAATATATTATAAAGCATACATTGGAAATCACTTCCGCGGAACAACTGCTTTCTGCCTGGACATTTTGACTACAGCATATAAGTTCAGCCAGCCTGTCGTGACAATTCTAGATTACAGACACCATCGATAACCGTCGAACCCATTGTTGCTTCTTGGTTGATATTTCGAAATGAAAGTTGGCATCGTGAACGCAGGCAATATTGGCTTGCGCCTGGCCTTTCCCCTGGCTCGCCTTGGTTATCAAGTCATGCTCAGCAAAGATACGCATCCGGAACTGCTTCGAGAGCGCGTCCAAGAATACGCCTTGCAAAATGGCATCGGGGAGGATGTGGTAGCTCGGTTTAAATACGGTTCGATAACGGACGCTGCGAAATTCGGTGAAATTGTGATTTTGTCCGCGTATTTCCCACGGCTGGCTCATATCCTGGAAGAGCTCCAGAACGACAGCATTGCGCTTGAAGGGAAGATCGTGATTGATACAATGAATCCTCTCAATGTGGATGCCAATTTCAATCATTACCATGACCTCGAGTACATGGACAGAACTTCGGTTACGGAGGAGCTTCAGAGGGCTTTTCCAAAGGCAATACTTTTCAAGGCCTTTAATTCTATTCCTGCACCACTCTTGGAAGCACAGAAATGGGCATCATCCGGTCGCGTGCCGTCTATAATCTTTATTGGTGGAATCGAATCTTCAACTGGTATCGTTCGAAAGCTGATCGAGGACGCTGGGTTCAAGCCTCAGTTCGCAGGCTATGATTTGAATCATTCCAGATTGTTGGAGCGGATGGGTATATTGTTACATCTGCTAGTGCAGAACGAATATGGGGGCAACTTCAATGTCGTCTTTGATGTCTTGGAATGGAAGGCCTGAGGGCTGGTCTTACAGTATCGTTGGCGTGGATCATGTAAACAGGCTGCTTTGGAGCTATGATTATTAACATTCCGGTCCTCGTGTCTGCTTAGAACGCCTCTTGGCTGTCTGGATCATTGAGTAACCAGTAATTGTTAAAGGGCGACGTGATGCCTTCAGCAAGCTTCTGATTGACCGTTCGAATAACCTCAACGCAAGTCTCCCAAAGGGTTTGGACCTCCACCGATTGGTTTTCCCTCATAGCCTCCCTGAGCCAAAGAAGCGCCGAATTAATCAGCTCGATATCTAAATGGACATTATCATTCCACGAATTATACAAAGTGTTAGCCGTCAGCAGGACCATGGCGGTTGTGTAAGGACATGAAGTCATCCTGCTACTGTCAACAACGGCATCCTCAATGTAATATGCGATGCTAACCAGCGAAACCAGGCGTCCCTCGACCAAATCTGTTGAAACACGAGCATGTAGTCTCGTGCCCGATGGACTATTGCCTCCCAATATGGTGGTAGCTGAAGAATCTGAATTCCCCGGCTATGGCTGCGAAGACTCATCACCCATTGCCCATCCCAAGCATGAGCTCGGTAAACGAGCGCCATGCATTGGAGGCTGGTTGAATGCAGCACACAAAAGAACCCACTATTTGCTGGTTTATTTCTGGTGCTCGAGGTGACAACATTGGCGCTAAATTCGGGGGGTATAGAAGCTTGCCATTCATCCAGTGCGTTAACAATGCTTTCCTTTGCACTCTCTCGTTCTTCCAGGCTTCGATTCATTGCTCGTGTGGAATAGAGACAGTCATATACACGGCCCTCGATATTAGCTAGCTTTACACGAGCCAGGAAATAATTCATTCTGGCCTTTCCGTCGGCCGTAATGATGATACCAGCCATGTTGCCACTATCGTCACTAGAAACCGGCAAGGAGGACGGCAACTCCACGTCAATATCATCATCCAGCTGAACCGAAGGTTGTTGGGCACGAAGGCTTAAATCTTTGTCCAGAATATACGCAAGCCAGAAGACGCGTGCATACTGTCTCTTTTGCACCGGATCCAGATATGCTGATGCTGCATGATTATGGAGGCCTAACCTATGTGCGAGGCGCATGGTGGCTGATATTAGGAGTAAAGCTGGAGTCAGATTATGTGCAGTTTGGAGCGCCATCACCATGCCTACCAGGACTTGTATGTTGAGAAGGCGAGTCTCACCTAACATCACAGTCGAGATGACGGATTCTGCTTTGTTGAGATACTCCGTTGCTCGATCAGCCGGACACTGAGATCCTACATGTGGGACCACTTGGCTAGCCAGGGCAAAGACGACGTTGATGGCAGCCCATACCACTGGGTCGCGTTGTCCGGGTTGCTGGGCATAGCATTTACCGACTAGACACAAGAGCATATCAGCATGAAACAACGGCAGAGCCGAGTTGTAACTGTTGAGGAATATCCCAACCATGGTCATGGCCTGTTCTAGTGGTGGCAGTTCCATTGCACTGATCGTATGGTCATCTTCATGGTGGTCTTCAACCTGCGCTGGTATTCGCGTCTCCTCGAGCCCTTGACCTCGATTGTGTGTCTGCACCTTGCACATTAAGTATCATTCTAATTCCAGTTCAGGTAATACGTACATATCCATTCTCCAAGTGACGTTGTGCTTTGGGCTTCGACTTCCGGCTCGGTGCGCTATGCGTACAGTCCGTGGTATAGTTGATGCAGTTTGAGCACCGAGGTTTCTGCCCGTCGCACTTGATTTTGCGAGTGTAGCATAGGTCGCACGCCTTCCCTTAGTTAGCAATTTGTATTTGAACTGGAATATCACCCACCTTCCTCGGCCGGTTACTCAATTCCATGGTAACCCGCTTTCGATTTATCCTCCGTAGAGCTGGAGTCAGCCTTGTTCACTGAGAAACTAGCTAAAGCCTTGGACAGCGAGCATTTTCCAAATGAAACTAACTAGCTGGTTGGTTCTACTTAACTACGCATAAGCTTGGATTACAAATACACTTGTGTTCCATGGAAGAGTGGCTTATTAATTATACTGCAAAGGTCTACCGATATTTGTGCAGCATGTCCAATCAGTGCTTTCTCGTATTATCTAGACAGAAACAAAGCAAAATAGGAATCAAGGGGCCTATAGGGTTGGAGTCCGGTTCTTCTAAAAGCCAGTATAATAAACGCATCCGCTTAACTACCCCCATTAGAGAACCCATCAAATTGAACCCCAAACTGCGGAAAGTCCTCAGAGAAAGGCGGGTGAACAAGATTAAAGTCCACAAGGCACGAATTGAAAATATTATGATTCATTGAATCAGGGTAGCGTGCCTGGCTTATATATAATGTGTGAGGTCTGTAGATAACTGTGAAGTTCGTTATAGAGGGCATCTAGCTGGTTGCTATTTCCAATACAGTCTGGAGCGGCAGAGAACTTCGACTTTGAAGGCGTATTAATCCATTTGGAAGCAGTAAACTAGACTAAAATTATACACTTAGATTTATCAGATTCCGCCTACCTATGCGTTGCTGAAACCATCATCTTGTGCATATGGACGTCCCACTGAACCACGCATAGCCATAGCTCGACTTACGGAGGAGAGCAGCTGCCGTCGCCGCAAGCCAGGTCGTCTGAACAATCATCGTCCGAGGAGCACGATGCGCCTTGAAAATGAGCAAGTCAGCACAGCTGTGATAGCCAAGGGGTAGGGGTAGCCGTAGTAGCCGAAGTGCTTGTAGGGTCCGTCGGGGGCCCGCCATTCAGCCCGATATTGGAAAGAAGAGAGCTCATGAGATCGTTGCCCATAGACTTGAGCTTGCCAAAGTCCGAGATGTAGTTCTCGTCAATAGCATCGCCTGGCAGGACAGACCTTTCGCCCAGGAAGAGGATGTCTGTTGGCAGTTAGCTATATGAATAGTGCACTGGTATAGGAGAGCAGGTACAGGTAACATCAGCGTCGCCATGGCCCTTGTCTCCAGCCAGATTGTCGTCAGGGAAACAGGTACGGGCCATCAGCCATGAAGCCTCTCCGGTGACCTGAGGGTCATTCCCGTTGGAATCGCCCAAGATGCCATAGAACATTTTGCCATTGCTAATTTGTCAACTGGGGTCCGTTCACAAGTTGGAGGATTCGTACCAGATAACGGCGGCGATGTTGTTGCCAGCAAGACTCTCTTCGTTGTTGGTAAGATATTCATCTGGGATGACGATGAATGGGACCTGCCAGAGTTAGCAATAGCAGAATTATGAAGGGATATCAGGGCTTACCTCATAGGCAGCGAGGCTTCCCCAGTTCGTCTGATCCTGACCATCTTCATTTCCCTACAGAGTGTTAGAGGCCGACCAGTACATTTGAGGGTTGATTTGCGTACGTCGCACTGATAGTCCAGTCCATCACAATCCACGTCCATATCCGCGGTGAAGACAATCGCCGCGCCCTGCTTTCATTAGTGAACATCCTCACCCACTTCATGAGCAACTCACCTCGTCGAAGGAAGCCCAGTCGCTAAAGATCTCAGACTCTTGATCAGACTCGGTGCTGAGGGGATAGGAGTCGCCGACGTCGCTCAGCTTCGAGACGGCTGATAGGATTTTATCAACTGGCAGACTCGCATCAGCAGCGAAGTAGTCTGCGGGGGGTCCTGCGTCAGGGCTGTCGTAGTCTTCTCCATTGACCTGCTGGCCCATGACCGAGCGGACCAACGTCAATAGACCTAGTTGAAGGAGGGAAAGTTTAGCAGACATCTTGTGGCAATGGTATTAACAAAGAATGTAACGATGTGCTTGATTGAACTTAAGAGCTAGAGAAATCATACTAATAGCCGGAGACATGGATTAAGTAGGCCGCGTTCATACGTATCCCGACTGAGATGTGCATACTTTGGCCCCCAGCTAGGGCTGGCCCATGAGATGCGCGTGTTAGTTCACACTGGACGCGGGTTGCATCCAACAAGCTCACTATAACCAGTCTGGGCAACGTAGGCGAGAATCTATAACGCCGATCGTGTGGATCAGTGGTCTTCTTCAGTAGGAGAGAAGCACACGGTCAATCTCCGCAGTCTCGAAACGCCCGATGTCACCTTCACAGCTTGGGGCAGTGCTGTTTCAGTTCCGCCACAGGGAGATGAGCAGTGCAGTGAATCCGCTGATCGGGGCAGTCAGGAAACAGCGCGAAAAGCTTGACAGGGTCCCATTTCACCAGGTTCAATGCCCGAGGAGCATTTCAAGATTCTTACTGGAGTGCGAAGTGCGAAGTGCGAGGTGGCCCCCACGGGCTAAGGACCTGGGGACTGGACGCGATCGTTGAGCTTGAATGGTGGGCCCTGGGATATCTTCGTTTCAGGGGCAGGGCGGCCTCTTCCGCCGTCTCCTACGTCAGTAGTCTAATTAATGGCGCATCTGCTGTCCAACGGCGTAACAGATGTCAGGAGGATTGGTAACCGTTGTAAACTTGCAGGGACCACTTCATGTTAATCCTGCCCGATACTCAGGGCGTCTCTTCATTGACGCACAGAGGGAGGTCCAGGAGACACGGACGGCCAGTTTGAAGTCAGGATAGCAGGATCAGGCCATGATCCGCGGGCTGAACACAGGCCACTAACAGCTCTCTGGAAGACTCCCGAGTGCGAGCTCCGACAGACTGGACAGGCACGGATCGATCATTCAGCCCAGACAAGGTCTGAAGACACAGCAGTGGAAGTAGTGAAGGGTTCAGTGAAGGTTTCCTCAAGGCTGCCTTGTCGTCTGTCGATCTGCTCGCACTTGATCGCCGATGGGTTCTTCACTTCTCATTGTCCGTATCCAGCTTATCACGATGAGGGACTCATAACCGTGCCGATCCTGGTGTCTCTTCTAGCCTTATATGTCGCTGCAGGATTGGCAGATCGGCAAAGACAATATGGGGGCCATTTTGCTGTCTCACGATATTGCAGGGGATTAAAAGGCGTACGTAGCCGTGCCCATGGATCAGCCCAGCATTCTGGTACAAGCCCTTTCTTTGGCACAAGCCTCAGTACGCAAATATGAAGTCCATTCTGCCTCTCCTCGCATCCGTCCCTCTAGCCGCGGCCTGGTTCCCAAGTGTCGATAAAGACATCTTCGCCACCACCGGCGATAACATCTTCAATGCCACGACGGACGCTATCAACAAACGGTACCTCCCCGATGCGAAGAAGATCCGGGGCGTGAACCTCGGCGCCCACTTCATCTTCGAGCCCTGGATTACCGAAGACAAGTGGAAGTCGATGGGCTGCCCGACGGATGAAAAGCACAAGTCTGAGTTTGACTGTGTCTCGTCCTTGGGACAGGACCAAGCAGACAAGGTCTTCCAAGAGCACTGGGGGTCATGGGTTACCAAGGATGACATCTCGCAGATGCGCGAGTATGGTCTGAATACCATTCGCATCCCTGTTGGATACTGGCTCAAGGAAGACCTGGTCGATGCAGAGTCCGAACACTTCCCCCGTGGTGGGCTGCAATATCTTTCGGATGTTTGTGACTGGGCTGCTGAGGCTGGCATGTATATCATCATGGACTTCCATGGCCTGCCCGGGGCACAGCAGGCAGAGCAGCCCTTCACTGGACAGGTACGTCCTTCGAGCACAGACATATACCTATAACTAATGCGTTCTAGTACGCCCCGAGTGTCGGGTTCTACGAAGACGCGCAATATGATCGGGCACTGGAATGGATTGAGTGGATGACCAAGAACATCCATCAGGACGACAAGTTCCGCAATGTTGGTATGATTGAGTTGGTGAATGAGCCTCTGCAGGGCTCGGCGCAAACAGATAGTATGCGTAAGGGATACTACCCTGACGCATGGAAGGTACGTCCATTCCTTGCCATTAATCGCAGACCAGCAATGCAATGGACTGACACTATCAGCGTATCCGCGATACTGAATCATCGCTCGGTGTTGCCCAAGAAGGCAGCCTTCACATTCAAATGATGGATACGAAATGGGGCTCAGGCAATCCCAAGGAGTTCCTTGAGGATGACACCTTTGCAGCATACGATGACCACCGCTACCTCAAGTGGAGTGAGGTCCCCACCGAAAAGGATAGCTACATTGACGCCTCCTGCAATGATGACCGTGGTGGCGACGAGCCACTGATTGTTGGCGAATGGAGCTTGAGTGTGAACAGCGACGTCGAAGGGAATTCCGATTGGGATCCATGGACAAACCAAGATTTCTACACCAAGTGGTTCGCAGCCCAGGTCATTTCGTATGAGAAGCAGCAGGGCTGGGTCTTCTGGACCTGGAAGGCCAACCTGGGCGACTACCGCTGGTCATACAAGGGCAAGTCATAGTCTCGCTGTATCTCTCCAGGTGCTAACAAGACACAGATGCTGTTGATGCCGGCGTTATTCCCAAGGATTTGGACAGTGTCTACGACAACTCACCTTGTTAAGTGAGGGCTGGAAGCCGATATCAGCGTGTTCTCACGTTTAGTATGAGCTGTGGGTTAATAATATTACGTTATATAACAACTGGGGCTGCGACTATAAGCCAACTTTCACATATTTACGACCTTGTATTCCCGGCATTACTGGATCTTCAGATGATACTTTACCTTCAGTGAAACTATAGAGCAGTAATCCGCTAAAGTCACAAACTTGTGGCATGTCTGGACAACTTGGCTGAGTATTGTAAGACCAAATCCGAAAGGCGCTCAGCATATTTCGAACTCTCTGTTGACAATGTCCTGGCCGTTCCTCTCCTACGCTGTCGTCTACATTGTTGTTCCTTCAATCCCTCCCACTTCTCAAACGTGTCCTTATCGAGCAGGAAGAATCCCGGTAGCCATGTGTTTCTCTTATAGATGCGGTCGGCGACGGCGCGGGATTCGATGTCGTACAGTCGGTTTAGTGTTCGATAGCCTCTGCCCACTTGCTGATGACCGGATGAATGAAACCCTGTGTGGTTATGAAACGCGGAACAAACAATATTCGAGGACCCCCGGCCCCTGAAATTGTGGTTGAGGGAATGCTGTGTATACCGGAGACTGCCCTGAGGGATACCATGGACACGCCTGGCTGGATTATCCTAAGGAATGCCCTCTGTGTAAAGTCAGGGTTAGAGAAGATGCGATCTTACCTATCTGCATCACACGCAGGGCGACCGAGGAAAGCCACCCCGTTGGGCTTCCATGGTTGCCGCGATACCAATATGACCGAGTTTTACACGAACCTGGGGTGTTCAGCTCGAAACCCGGCTGTTAGGTCTTTTTCGTCGGAGAAGAGTTCCGCCCAGCAAGCCTGTGCAATGTCATTTGGGTAGAGCCAACGACAAGCGAGATCCTGTTTGATGAGAATGGGATGTTCATTTGGTCTCTGTCTGACACGGCGTGAAATCGGAGTGCAACCACGAGAAGGGCATCAAGTGCTGTATGCTCCCTGCTGGGGTTTGAAGACGAACAGCCTGCTCGGAAGTTGGTTACTTCTAGGGTACCTCTCCTGCTGATGTCCAGGAAGAGTGGACCGCATCTCGTATCGAGTTCAAATGCAGTTAAAAATATCAACTATTCAGCCTTGTACGTCTCTCATTACCCAGTAATTCGCTTTGCTCCCTCGCGTGCTGATCCAACTCGCCGTCGTTTACTATTCTGGGAGCAGCCCCAGTGTGACATCGGACATCGTGTTCGTTCTTGATATCCACATGCGTGTTTCGGCAGTTCGTGTTGGTCGGACTTTTCTCCTCTGCAGGGGCAGTCTCGCCGATCAGCTCGTAAAGAACAAGCCTAAGCGAGAAATGCTACCTTTTGTCAAGCTGATTCTGTTCTGCAGGGCTGTCGATCGGCCAGAAGCGATCTCGTATTGTGATCGGGCCCTGCTGATCGCTGCTCTGCGTGGACAATTCCCCCTATTTATAGCAGCTCTTCGTCTGTGGATCTATACGAGGTGGATAACATCGCAACATGAACAGGAATGCAAATGGTGCTGGACAACTATAAGTACCACGTCCTGCCAGTGCAAGATTGTCTCCATCAAACCATTCAATCATCATCTCTTCAAGCAATCATTGCAACTATTCCACCATGCAGCTCACCAATCTACTTATGACCGTTGCCGCGACGCTCTCGGTCGCCAACGCATACAAAGTCACCACCGACGGCCTCAACTGTCGCAAGGGTGCCTCGACCAGCGATGCCTCTGTGACCACCTATGATAACGGCGAGGATGTCAACATCACCTGCCAGACCAATGGCGAAGACATCCAGGGCAACACCATCTGGGACAAGACCGACGACGGCTGCTACGTCGCCGACTTCTACGTCAACACCGGCTCGGATAGCATGGTCACCAAGGACTGCGACGGCGGCTCCGACAGCGGCAGCTCCTCCTACCAGGGCGAGATCAGCCGCAAGGAGATCCTCGAGCGCGGTGAATACTGGGTCTCGCGCCACGTCCCATACTCCATGAGCGCCTACTACCCCGACCCCGATGGCCGCAAGTACCGCACCGACTGCTCTGGCTTCGTCAGCATGGCTCTGCATGCGTCCGCCCCTGGTCTCAACACTGTCAGCCTTCCGGAAATTGCAAAGTCCATCGAGTGGGACGACCTCAAGGAAGGTGACTTTGTTGGCACCCTTGGCGCCGGTACTGGTGGTGCTGATGGCCATGTTACTCTGTTCAAGTCGTGGACCGACAGCTCCAAGAAGGAATACAATACGCTTGAATGCCAGGGCGGCAATGGCTGTGTCTACGACAAGCGCGAGGTTGGCTGGAAGGTCGGCAGCCACACGGCCAAGCCCTACCGGTACGAGAAGGTGAAGGATTAAGGGGTTATTATATGGAAGTGCCCCAGATAGAGACGTCCTTTACATCCTGTACATAGTCTGAGCCTGTTTCAGCATACTATCCCGGCTGGCAAGTCACAGCGAAGTTTTAGAAATTGCACCAATAGAGAATTCAACCATCTCTAAAATAGATATCCAATCCAAAGCAAGCGTAATAATATGTGAATTTCTGTAGACCCTGCACCGTTTAGCTTGCCGGAGTATTTCATGTTATAGATGGCGATCAGTTCGCTGCAATGGCATAGAGTAGTGGCCAATATATATCTCGCGGCAGCAGAGCAAGAAGGCATCTTCCCTACCCGTCCCTGGACATTTTTGAGGACGGCTACAATTTACCTCTATTGCACTAATTGTAGAATCTCTTTTTTATATTCAATAGCCCCTCCATTTCCAACCCATAATGTGTGCCTTGGTCGGCGATGTGATCTCCGGCCTAGAGTGTGGGGAAGTCCGGGGTAACTATTTAGTCCTAACAAGCATCGGGGTAAGACAGAGTCACAATAACTCATTTTCTTGCCAGTATTTGATTCTCCACAACAAGATAACATGGGGCTGCCTATTCTAAGCATCGGTGGTGGCTCCCGGGGCATCATCGCCTGTTTTCTTATATCGATGGGTACCATCAGCTTTGGATATCCCTCGGTCATTGTGGCATCAACACTCGCAAAGACCCCCTTTCTGAAATACATGGGTCTAGGGGATGATAACGGAATATTTTCAGGCAAGGAAGGGATGGCCGGGACCATTACTGGCCTCTTCCAGGTGAGTCGAAGCCTACATGAGTGGTTGAGAGAACGCGCGTTAATGGTACAATGCGTCAGGTTGGCGCTGTTATAGGCATTATTTGTGGCTGTGAGATCTCAGATCGGTTTGGACGCAGAAGCGCACTACTATACTGCTCTATAATGTCTATCATCGGTGGCATCGGTGTGACTGCCGCACAGAACATGGCCATGCTGCTCGTGTTTCGCTTCTTCGCTGGTGCCGGTAGCTTTGCCTTCCTGGCGCTGAGTACGTTCCTGTCTTTCCACTATTCCCTGGTGTATTACTATTAGCTAAAAGGGTGCAGCACCAGGATATGTCTCGGAATTGGCTGCACCCAGCATGCGAGGTTTTCTCGGCGGCCTCTGCGGTGTATTTATCGGACTTGGATACTGCAGTGGTGGTTTTATGGGACTCGCCTTCTACTATGCTGAGAATGAAGCTTTGCAATGGCGTGGTCCTCTGGGCATTGGCATCCTCTGGCCTCTGATCATGCTGCTCGTCTGTCTATTCGTCCCCGAGTCGCCGCGGTACCTGCTGATGAAGGGCCGGTCTGATGAGGCATGGGACGTGGTGTCCCGACTCCGTGGCAGTCACAGCGATGAAGCACAAGCATTCGCACTGGCCGAGTTCTCTCAGATGAAGCAGCAGGCTGACTTCGACCGCACCCTGGACGGCTCATGGCTGCAGCTGATCCGAAAGCCCTCGTATAGAAAGCGTCTGCTGTTGGCATCTGGCATTTCCTTTCTTGGCCAGAGTACAGCAGTCCTTGTGCTAAACAATTACGTATATTTCACCGGGCGCATTATCTGAACTCAACTAAACTGTCTCATAGGGTCCAATCTTCTATGCGGCACTCGGCTTTGGAACCCGCAACCAGCTGATTCTCGCTGCTGGACGAGACGTCAGTACGTTGAGCAACCCCTCGCCATGATATCAAATGTATGCATCCAGGCTAACCAAAGTATAGTTGCCTTCCTCGGCAATATTGTCGGTGCTGCCGTCCTAGACAATATCGGCAGACGCCCCATGCTGCTCACCGGGTTCACAGGCTGTCTCATCACACTCTGTATTTTCGCCGCAGCGGTGGCCGAGTTCCAAAAGAACAATGCCATGGGAACTTTGGGCGTGGGGATGACTGCGCTCTTTGTGTTCCTGCTTTTCTTTGCTTTGGGCGTTGACGCTCCAACATACGTCTTTATGAGTGAGATATTCCCGAGCCACATGCGATCCAAAGGCATGGCCGTAGCAATCGCCATATATGCGTTATCAGCAATAGTCTATCTCCAGGTTACTCCTCTGGCTGTGGCTAACATCGGATGGAAATACTTTCTGGTACGTGAATGCTCAGGCACCTGTTTCCTTTGATTGGGGCATTTGTAACATTTACATAGGTCTTCATCATCATAATGGCCATCGGATTGGTATGGATGTATTTCGAAATATTCGAGACAAAACTTATTCCTCTTGAAGAGATGGCGGAGAAGTTTGGTGATACGGACGCGGTGGTTGTCCACCTGTCAGATGCGATGGCTGAGGCAGACTCGAAGAGAAACACCGTTGAACATCGCGAGAGGGTTGAAGCAACGGAGACAAATGAGGTTACAGCCTGAAATCTACGGCATAACAGAATGAGCACAGGGACTTAGGAATTTTGGCATCACCATTGCAATAACTATTCCGAGAGCGAAAGGATACGAGTCCGCGCCCGGGTGATATGACACGGAAGAATAATCATTTATGAGCAGACTTGCACAGTACCAATCGCAATATCTGAACTCGTTCTCGCAGGATTCAATAACAAGTAATGGAGGCATGAAGTATTGACTTCTTTAAATACAAAGCGTTACCCCGACTCCATCTTCCTTCTCTGGCAAAGCAGGATACAATTCAAGCGTCTACCTTCCAAACGCGACGGTGATTCGGCACTGCTAGCCGTGACATGACTTTCTGAGTCCATTTGGATTTGATAGACTTGGACCACTGCTCTCCCCCGAGGCCGTTCTCTGGATTATACTGATGAATGGCGACATAGGGGGCAGCAAACTCAGCATTGGACCCAAACGTAGCCAGTCGCTTGTACCTACTCCCGGTACGCCAGCCTGGCACGTCTCGTAGGATACGCATATGCTCTTCACGGTACCAGTCGTAAAAGTCCTTTATGATCTCTTCAGTCTCGATGGGCGACATTCCCACTGTCACCATGACAGTCCCTGCGGGGCGCTCGCGTGGCTCAATATCGTCCCGGGTGTTGAAGGCGATACGCTCATACAGCTGAAAGTCGGCCCTGTCGAGGCCGATACTCTCCTTCTCGATTGAGATAAGCGATTCGATGAGTTCGGTGGTAATGAGCTCGGCATCCTCGACATGGTAGCCGTTCTCGTAGCGGTAGGTGTTTCCCTCTTTTTCCTCGTCAGTTGCCGTGAGAAAGTCTACTCCAGACACCCCAGGTAGCGTGGAGAAGGCCTGTTTGCGCCACGATTCGAATGCTTCGTGGTCGGTCGAGGCGGGTTTCTCGAGTAGAACGCGGAGGAGTCCAACAGCCATGGTGACAGTTATATGAAGAGCCTGCCTGGTCAATTGAATGTCTACTGTTCTTCTACGAATAGTTACTCGCCGGCTATTCTGATTTTAAACCTTGCAAAGCCGGAGATCACACCTCCGAGTATAGAGGCGACTCCGCGGAGGTCATAGCAGCGACGGAATACTGCACGTTATAAATGTATGGAGGTCCTCTGATGTCACTAAGTCAAATAGCAAAACTCCCATTCTCAAAATGCTGGCACTCTCTAAGATCCCCCGCTTCTATCAGCTACCTCTGCGCGAAGGTGATCCCCCGTTCTCTGCCTGGGGGTTATGGAAAAAGCCCGAGTACGGTTCTCTCAACTATCTGACCGATACGGGTCTGTTGCAGGCTGCTCGCGAGGAAATTCAAACTGGCGAAAGAGTTTCTCTCGAGTGAGTACTCATTCAAAGGACACCCTCGGAGAGGTTATAGCTGATGTGGGTGTAGCCTGCCTCTGGACTTGATTGATCCTCCTCTATTGGGAAGAAAGGGATTTCAGAGAGAAATTGTAAACAAGGCTCCGCGGGTTATTAATGATGATGTTGTATGTTTCCTCTCGGTGTATCTCTCGGATAATCTAGATACTGATTCGATATCACAATCCCAGATCACGTTTAATACCCAGGGCAGCTCGCAGTGGGACAGCTTCCGCCACTTTGCTTACCAAAAGCACGGCAAATTCTATAACGGGTGAGGCTTTTCCAATGTGGTCTCGGAAACTTGGAATGGGTCAGCTAATACCGCGCAAGGGTCACCCAAGGAGACATCCACGAGGATCTATCAAGCACTGTTGGGTCCTCGTCCCTTTGGTCAAAGGGGCTTGGGGGGATAGCAGGTAGAGGCGTCTTGGTCGA
Organism: Aspergillus fructus; assembly: GCA_027569115.1. Lineage (NCBI taxonomy): Eukaryota > Fungi > Ascomycota > Eurotiomycetes > Eurotiales > Aspergillaceae > Aspergillus > Aspergillus fructus. The sequence goes on from JAPDEM010000035.1 coordinate 154,191, forward strand.
CTACGCCAGCTGGGCTAGTGAAAATGGGATCCAATATGACCCCCTCAGCACACAGCATATACCACTAAAGGCAGTCAGACTTATTGCTCGTGAGAGAGGCATCGAGTTCCGACAGGGTGACATCTTGTTCTTACGGACAGGTAGGATTGGGACCTGCACATGGGTGCGTTCTAATAACCCTCGGCTGACTGTGATCTCGAACTAGGGTTCGTCAAGGGATACCGCCAGCTAAACAAGGAGCAACGAGAGAAACAGTCAAAGGTCTCCGAATTTCCCGGTCTCGGCCAATCTGAAGAAACAGTTGAATGGCTCTGGGAGCGACAGTTTGCTGCGGTCACATCTGATAGTCCGGGCTTCGAAAGTATTCGTGAGTCACTTGCATTCCAGGCGTTGCAGTCAATTCAGTACTAATGAGACGATGGTGACAGCTCCGGCTGATCCAGAATATATGCTACATCCCATTCTTCTTTCAGGATGGGGGACACCAATAGGAGAGCTGTTCGATCTTGACGACCTAGCTGAACGGTGCGCGCGATTGAACCGCTGGTCCTTTTTTATAACATCTGCGCCCTTAAATTACACGGGGGCTGTTGCCACGCCGCCGAATGCCATTGCTATTTTCTGAATGTTCTCATACTGTTCATTGGTGGCATTGCTGGTTTTAGGTAGCCTGAATATAGGAAATGACTTTGAGATGTTGGACAATATTGCACTAAACTGTGGGTAGCTACCATGCCTATGCACATAAATTAAGTCGTTTATTTCCGATGAACCCCTTTGCTAGAGTCCTACTCTAGTTTGACGAATCAAGCCGTGGTGTCTCGAACTTGGATACCCTGCGCAGCTGCACATGGCCCCGGTCAGCAATCCGAGAGACAATATCACGAATGAATTGAAGATCCTCGTCCCGTCCCCCGTTGGCTAGAATACCCAGCATATGGTTCTTCGCCTGCTCTGGACAGTCGATTCCTAACAACGCTGAAACAACCACCTGCTCTGTCTCTAGGATGCCGAGGATGGCGTCGAATGAGAAGATGTGGCCATAGAACAGATCTAGAAGTGATAGTTAGCTTTTGGCGGTGGTAACCAGGATCTTGATACTCTTTCTTGCCATTTACGATGTGATAATAGTCAGGACTTGCATGCAATGTCTTGCCCTCGTCGTATCCAGGAATGTTTCCGTAGATCTGAGAGAACATCTTTCGGCCTCGTTTGAAGGCCGTCTCTTGTGTATCGCCTGCCCTAAGCCTGCAGTCAGTATGCGCTATAAGCACATAAGCCGTTTATTTGTTCGCTGACCGGTGGTATGTTGGCTCCATTAAGTCATGGGGTACTGCAGTCGCTAACTGACGAAGACTTGATCCTGTCTATGGGACTATTAGCATGTGCTGCTATCTTTCCCGTCAGAACATGAAAGACACCTTTGCTGCCCCCATAATCCCGCAGGCTTTGGTCAGTCCTTCTCGGATCTTCCGCGTCTCCTCTAGCTGGATTTCCTTGGGGATATGCGAGTCGAGCAAAAGTTTATATAATTTCGGTACCTCTTCAGGATAGTTCAGGGCACCGAGGGCGACAATTGCTGTTTGGTACCATTTGAACGAAGATGATGGCTGTAACTCGGCCAGCAGGCTGTAGAATTCTTCATCAAATGGGGAAGAATGAACTTGGGCCATGTTCGTCACTCGTTTCCGTGCCTTCAGATGCAGCTGGAGCTAGGAAATGTGTAGCTGGAGGTCTGTCCTATTTACGACCTCCTGTGCCTTCTGGTGGCCGGAGTTCAGATCTCCGCCGGGGCTCGCTGTCTTGTTGGACATAAATACGACTTCAAGCGATGTAAATACCTACCAAAAGCAAGTATCGCTTGCAACATGGCACTCTGTCTTGCACCTACGCTCAAGTTCGAAAATGTGGACCACGCGACTCAGGTATAGTATGCTCTTCATCCAAACCGCTGCGTATGCAGAACAGCTCACGCATAGTCGAAGTTTCTCGCTCTAATCCACGATATCTACCAATTCACATACCAGAATGAGGAGCATTGTTCTACTTATTGCTGGTTTCGGAATATCAACGACCCACGGTTTGTCCAGGGATTCGAGTTGTACGTGCGCAAGATGTCAATACATGGTCTTGTAGGGCTGACCGTTTTCAGCTACGACAACGAAGACGCCCTCGCCGTCACTCACCGGGGGTCCGCACCTTACAAGAAAATGCGGCAGTTTATAGCTGGTCTGCAAGAGACAGATTCGGGCCTGTTCAAATTCCCCCCGCTGCTACTTCTTACTCCGGTCGAGGGCTTTGTGGACGACGCCAACGATGCCTTGCACTTTGAACATAAAGCTTACAGGTTTCGGGTCACAACAATAAAGCTCTGCACTGACCACGAGTCGTCTAAAGGCACAGCTGCGCAGTTCACTACATCCTTGAAAAGCCTTGCCCAGGACCTTGACAGAACCCGCACAGCACTGGCATGCCATACGGCGGCTGCTGTGGAAAGCGGGCATAGAAATCGTCAAGAACCAAGCTCTGAGCTTTCCACAACCCTTCACTTTCTATTTGTTGAGTGTTATTCATCAGAGGAGGGTTGCCTCACCCAGCAGGATCAAAACCATTTGCGCCTGTAAGTGCGGTCCTTGCTTAACCATACTGAGATGTTCGCTTATCCACCACCTTGTCAGGGTACAACTCGTAGATATGTTTGAAGCTAGTATGACTGTTACTGATTGTGTTGATGGTTTTGGGTTCATGAGAAGCAAGCGATATTAGACAATATTTATGCAGCATTAGAAGCAATCTTGTGTCATTTCACTGTATCCACGTTTCAGACCTAGTTACATGTGTATTTGAGGCAGCACAAATAGCTTCCAGTATGATTCAAAGTCCAGTGTCTGTGTGGCGCCCATATCGCCCTTCCTCTGCTCCCGCTGGGTTAGTCCGTTTCCCAGGTAGTGGAAGCGGTTTCGATGCAGGTATTCGAGGTGATAGTCCTCCCAACGAGCATCTCGCAGCGCCTCTGCAAAATGAAAGCAACTCCCAGCATACAGCCCGACAATGCGGCCGTCAGTCGTTCCTCTCTTATACCAGCTTCGGCAAGGAGCTGCCCAGACGGTATCCTGAAGCCACGTCTGTGCATGTTCATTGAGGTCAGTCACAGCCTCCTCTGTGACCGTCATGGACTTGATACCTTGTGTCTGGAGCTTTTCGATGCAGTTATATATGTAGATGCCCGTCATTTGGATAGCCTGCACAAGAGAGCCGTTTGAAACTGGGCTATTTGGCCCAATGAAGCAGAAGTAATTTGGCATGTGAGGGACGGTGATACCAAAATACGCGTCAGGGTTCTCTTCTTCCCATTTTTCAGCGAGATTCACTCCATTCTGTCCGACAATGGGGAAGCGCGGTTTGAAGGTCGTGTCGAAGCCAGTCGCGCATATAATAGCATCCACCGGTAAAACGCGTCCATCACGCAGCACAATGCCTTCGGCCGTGATATGGTCTAGCGAGTTCCAATGCGTGTCGACATTCTCACGCACCATCGCCTCTAGAAATCCCTGACCCGGCGTGATCCGGCGACAGCCGACTGGGAAGTCTGGAACGATGAGCGATGCCAGTCTCTTACCTTTCTCGCCATTACCGAGTCTTTGCAGCATCGAGGCAACATAGCTACGTCTCACCTCTTCTCGGGCCTCAGGGCCTTGTAGCGACCCCCGGAACTCATCAATGCGGCGATTCGCCAGCTCCTTGCGGTGCTGCAGAAGGTATTCCGGGTCGTCATGAAAGCGCTTGATCTCGTCCTCAACGTAATTGTAATCCTCGTCCACCTCCGGATCGCCCTCTTGGGCCTCATTTATACCCCGTGCTGGGCTAATCCAGGTTTGAGACCGAATAAAGTAATCGACATGACCAGCAGCTAAAGTAATAAACAGAAATTCTCTGTCAGTACCAGACCCGATACGAACAAAGGACACAGCATACTCTTAGCCACTTGGGGGAGGATTTGGATTCCAGACGACCCGATTCCAATGACAGCCAAACGCTTGTCAGTATAGTCATAGGTCTGGTCCCAGGAAGCTGAATGCATTAATTTCCCTTGAAAGGCTTCTATCCCGGGGATACTGGGCCATTTCCAGTTGCTACAATGACCATCAGAGCTGTCCCAACCCGCATGAACAGGAACATACCTTAGAACACCAGCAGCATTGATCAGGATGTGGCAGTAATCATTAAACTCCGCGCCATTTGCCTTCACGACCAACTTCCATATTCCAGCGTCATCGTCCCACACCGCCGATACGACCTCATGGCCATATGCAAACAGATCGTCGCAACTGTGTCTCTGGGACACCTGTTTCATATACTCATGGATCTCCTCTGAGGTCGCATAGTAGCCCCGCCAGTCTGGCTTAGGGTCGAAGCTGTAAGCGTAGTTGTGGGACGGTATATCGCACTGGCAGCCAGGGTACCTGATATCGCCAGGTTAGAGTCAGAAGAAGAGAGCGTGGAATGAATACCTGTTTAGCAACCATGTACCTCCTAAGTCACTGTTCCTCTCATATACCTGAAAACCGACTTCTTGGTGCTGCATTTTCTCTTTCGCGATAATGGCCATCATCAGGCCCGAGTAGCCCGCACCGATACAGACCACTCGGACTGGCCGGTGCGTTCCCAACGGGACATTTCTCACGGTGTATGGGGCCTTCGCCGACGGCATTCTGCGCGATGTTACGACTGACAATGCCGGCTGTGGCAAGACAACAACGGAATATATTCCTTTCCCTCGGTCTCGCCCGGAGATGTGATCTCCGATGGGACTATGCAGTCTCCAACAATGCGGGGAACCCTCGATCGACATCCCCCAGGATCTTTCCCCAGGCCTGGCATCCAGGTACTGATCCAGAAACGAGTGAATCAGTAATGTGACACCGTCATGACACCCAGTGGAAGGCCTGCGAGGCGGGAAATGCGCAACACTCAGGCGTGTAAGCTATGCAGGGCCCGCAAGGTATGTTCGCTGGCCCAGCTTACTGGCAGGCTCCTCAGAGGTCATGTAGGTCAAGTGCGACAGTGCCCGTCCTGAATGCAGCCTGTGTCGAGCAGAAAATGTGGCATGCGCATACGAGCAGGACCGGCGACAGACATCGCGAGTCTCGCAGGCAGTTGTCCAACGCATCACCGACCGGCTGACGGAGGTCGAGGAATCGGTGCATAGATTAGAGGAATCTCTATCGCATAACCGGCATCATGCTGGGCAAGTCCAGACCCCTTCGGATACTGCGCCGTCGGTTGTTTCACAGACCCATGGCCTGCACGGGCTGGACGATGTCGGTATGTTTATGGACGCAACACCAGGTAACCCAGATGCCCATTCCCTGGACATGAGTCTGGATAGGCAAACAGCACCCATTGAAATACACACCGGAGTCGAGAGCGACGGCGGCCACATATCAGTGTACGGCCCAAGCTCGACCTTCAACCCGCCCATTTCATATACATTCTATCGGCAACCACGCCCGACACAGTTCCCTGCAGCTGAAAAGAAAGACACGGCGGAAGAAGAGTGCCGGTTGTTCGCCAACTCGGCTCTGCAAATACAGAAGGAGTGGACGTATATGGCCGAGCGCAAGTTTGACCTGGACGGTCTGGATCTTGATACAGCGTGGCACCTGCTGCAGATCCATTGGAACCATCACCACCAGGCGTACCTGACCACCTATCGCCCTGCAGTCATACATAGCCTCGCAACGGATGGGCCTTACATCAACAAGCTACTGTTGAATGCCATTTACCTGTCATCCGCGCTGAACAGCGATCGCGACGAGCTGCACGAGGATCCAACAGACCGGCAATCCCTAGGCCGGAGATTCTTCTCTCGTATCCAGCAGTTAACCCTCTCTGAACTGGGCAGCTCGAGCGTTGCCACGGCCGTTGCGTTCCTGATCACCGGCTCTAGTTTGGTATCTGTTGGCCGGCAGACGGCTGGCTGGCATTATTCAGGACTGGGCTATCGCATGATAATTGACCTGGGCCTTCATGTCGACCCCCATAAGCTTCGTATTTCCCATCCAGACCCGTCGCAGCCGGCAAGGGGATTCACTGAGGTTGATCTTGAAATGCATCGCCGCGTATACTGGGGTGCATATATCAATGACAAGTTCCAGGCACTGTATTTTGGCCGTCCACCGACGCTGACTGCAATTGGCATTGAGCCATCCAGGACGTTTCTGGATAAGTTTGAAGAGCTGGAGCTGTGGAAGCCCTACGTCGACCCCCGGGCCAAAGTTCCACCCCCTATATATGACCTCCAGCCAGCGTATACGCTCTCGACTTTCCAGGCATTCACGTACCTAGCCGATATCATGTCTGGTATCGTAACAGGCCTCTATTCACCCCAGGTGCAGTTTCTGTCACAAGAAGAGATACTTGGTGTTGCTGGAGACCTGCAGAAGAGACTCGATGCCTGGATGGCGAGCCTGCCCCTGCATCTGCAATATGACCCCAGCCAGGACAAAGTGCCGCCAGCCCATCGCTTCAATCCCCCGTCTGTCGCCCGCTCTTTAGTTGTCTGCAGTCGCTAACACCATGCACAGAATGACCTTCCATATGCTGCACATACTCCTCCACCGACCGTTTCTTCCAGAGGGCCACCTTCGTCATCTCGGAGCTTCTGACGAAACTGAGCATCGCGAAATCTGCCTCTCCTCCGCTGTGCAGATATACGAGCTAGCCAGACGCTACCGCGACACCTTTACCCTCCGCCGAGCGACCTACATGATCTCTTACTGCCTCTTCTGTGCTGCATCTGTTATTCCCTTCGGGCCCAGGCAGTCTGTCGATCTCTCGCAGCGACACATGGTCGGCTGGTTCTGGATCGCGCTGAAAGAGTTGCAGAACGGGGCAAACTTCGGACTTCGCAAGCCGATCATAATCATCCGGTCGTTGATTGAACATGCCGGCTTGGACTTGAACAGTATCCTGGCTCAGACTGAGCCATCCAGCCTGGAGGCCGCAGCACGACAAACCCATGCCCACCATGACCAGGCAATACCATCTCGGGGTCCAGACCAGGAGCAGATACCTCAGATAGCAGACGCCGATTTTGAAACCCTGTGCCGGGACTTGTTCGCCGGTGATATTGATGGGTTGGCAGCGCCGCATGGGATCGATGCTGAGGACCATTCATTGCTCTATGGTCTGTTCCGGTAGACGTCTAGTTTGGAAGATCATATGCTTTATATAATATGAACCTGCTCTTGTATTCTAATTAAATATTTTTGCTGGTTATCTCTGTTCTGCTGAGATACGACTACTGCCCCTGTCAGATATATATATTGATGTCATTCCCTACTGGGAGTAAAGAACAATTTATATGTCATTTACCCCCGAGAACAAATAACAAGATATAGACCCTTCTAAATATATATTCCAGTTCAAGGCCGCCCCTGGTAACATGAGATGACAGTAATTGGAGACAGCGGAGTCTTCGGGATTTCTCCAACTGCACTGGCTTATTTAAAAGCAATAAATAAACAAAGCAGTAAGCACTATTGTATCTTTATTCATCCATCATGCTCGACAATCCCTTAGCGATCACCACCTCGTCGCTAGGGCTGCATCCCTCGCATTCACTGCCCGAGAAAGTCCACGCCGCTGCGTCCACTGGATTCTCGTCGCTCGAGATTGTCTACCAGGAAGTCGTGGACTACGGCCTGTCACAAAATCCGGTGCTAGATGTATGCAATGCCGCACGCGCCATCGCACAGCTATGCCGGTCGCTCAATGTGTCAGTGCTGGCCCTGAATCCCTTCAAGAACTTCGAGGGCCACCACTCGCCGCTGTCCACTCGTCTCGAGTCCGCAAGACACTGGATCGACGTTGCTGTCGCGCTTGGAGCTGAGCATTTACAAGTCCCGTCGCAGTTCGACACTGCCAACAGCACAGGCGACTGGCAGCAGATGGTACAAGACCTGCAGCAGCTCAGCGACCTGGCAGCCTCTCGGTCGCTGCGCGTTGCCTACGAGGCAGTGGCATGGGGCAGCTACATCAACACCTGGGAAGACAGCCTGCGCATGGTGCAGGACGTGGACAGGGGGAGTTTCGGGCTGTGCCTGGACTCATTCCACGTTGCTGCGCGACTCTGGGGGGACAATACCGTTGCCGGTGGCATGCAGGGTGACGCGTGGCTGGCCCTCGAGGCGTCGCTGGCTCGATTCACTGACTCGTGTCCGCTCGATAAAGTTTTCTACGTGCAGCTCTCCGATGGGGAGAGATTTGCTCCGCCATTGTCGTCTCAGCATCGGTTCTACCAGGCTGATTTCCCGCCTGCGCTTACTTGGTCGCGCCACATGAGGGTTTTCCCCCTGGAAACTGGGTTGGGCGCGTATTTACCCGTCGCGGAAATTGCAAGGGCTTGGCTGGTCGACAAGGGGTGGAAAGGAGTGGTTTCGATGGAGATATTCGACTGGAGAATGAGGGATGAGTCCAGACGGCCGATGGACAATGCCAGAAGAGGCCTGCAGTCGTGGCAGAAGCTGGTCAAGGCTTTGGAATAGGATATTACAGTAGACCCTCTATTCATTAGTCTGGACTACAGTCTATAGTATGCAATGCGAAAGAAGTCTCAAAACATTACGATGCCCCCGTCCACCTTGTAGGCGCCCCCTGTCAGGAACTGTGCATCAGGACTCGCAAGAAATGAAACCATTGCTGCCACATCTGTAACTTCAGCCCAGCGACCAAGCGGCACAGTGGCCAGCATGCTCTTCATCTTCTCCTCGGGCCACGAGGCGAGGAACATGGGTGTGTTGACGCCGCATGGGTGGACCGTGTTGACGCGGATCTTGTACTGGCCCAGCTCGCCTGCTGCAGTCAGACAAAGACCACGGAGAGCGAACTTGGACGTAGAATAAGCTGACAGGCCAGGAGTCGCACGAAGGCCGGCGATGGAGGAGGCCAGAATGATGCTGCCTCCATGGCCTGCGTCCTTCATTGCAGCGCCGCAGTACTTGACCCCGAGGAAGGCTGACCGTGTCAGGAAAAGTTAATAATTGGAGAAAGGATCGCGACTGACCTGATCGACAATTCACGCGCATTACTTTATCGTACTGATCAACGTCTGTTTCGAGAATGCTGGTGGAAGAGTAGGAGATGCCCGCGCAGAGGAATGCCACATCCAGACGCCCAAAGGCCTGTATCGTCTCATTTACAAATCTCTGGACGTCTCCATCTTCAGTAACGTCCGCCTGCACGGTTAGGATATCGCCGTCCGCGACCTGGCCCTCTTTGCGAAGGGCGTCTGCTGCCTTGTTGAGTCTATCTGCATCGAGGTCGACCAGCACCACTCGAGCGCCTTCGAGAAGGAATCGCCGGGCACTTTCGAAGCCAATGTTGCCAGCAGCGCCGGTGATGAGGACGACGAGCGACTGGAGACGATGAGCAATTGGTCCCTGCGAGGGAGGCAGCAAAGCGTCGGACATGGCGAGCGTTGACAGGGCAATCGAATTGTCCAGTTGCTGTAACCAGTTAAACTAGTCAACGCGTGGTAACCAAGGTTTAATATGAACCATTCGTGTCAATCTCTCGATTCCTGAAATGCCTTGTTGGAGAATGAGCAGGGCTGATCTTTGGAGTCGATCAGCACCAGCCAGGCCAATGCCGTTGCCACCTGCAGCTTCTCCCGCATTTCAGGAAATCAGGGAATCCTTCGTGTCAATAGCGCGTTCAGTGCGGCGCAGAGCAAGTCGGGGCCGCTGCAGCTCATCTCCAACAGGCGATCCATGGGTGGTTTTGGGGGCGCCGCCCCCCCCCCCGGGGGGGGGCAGGGGGGGGGGGGGGGGGGAGAAAAAACAAAAAAAAACAAAAAAAAAAAACAAAAAAAAAACAAAAAAAATAGAAAGAAAAAAAAAAAAAAACCAAGTCAGGGCCGAGAAAAAAAACAAGAGGCCCTAAAACACAAACCAAACAAGAGATGTTAGATTTGTAATATAGAGGAGTAGGGGCGCTGAAACA